>JAJMFE010000058.1:0-16131 GCA_030574555.1 Tortispora phaffii | reverse complement strand
AAAAAAAAAAAAAAAAAAAAAAAAAAAAAAAAAAAAAAAAAACGATGCAAGTTTGTCCTTTTGTTGCTTTACCAACAACAGGGAAGACTTCCTTAAACCAGTCTTTTTCGTCACTAGAAGCAATTACTGCCGATGAGTATCGTGCAAGACTCAGGGATACTTTGAAATCACACAAACACGACAAAATCTCAAATACATATGCAGTAGTCCAAGCATGTGAAGTATATATAGGTCCTTTATTATCATTTCGCCGATCAATTACTGTCGATCAAGCTAATGCTATTTCTACCGACTGGTCGCTACCACTGAATGATCGAAAGGGCTTGAATATATTACGGAAAAATGAGGCCGAGGCTCGCAACAAGATTCGTCTTTCTGGTCTTGACTCAGAAGTTCATATGGTTATCCTCACCTGGGCTATAGCAAGATGGATGCTGGCAGAAAAGTCTCTTTCTCCTAATTCTACTGATACTAGAGCGGCTAATATTCACCTTCACCAGGCTTACTCTTTGATGAGCTATTTGGCTAATCAAAAACCCCAGGGTCACGAGCTAGCTATTTATCCAGAATTCAGCCCCGCAGTAGTATCTGCGCTGCTATGTGGGATCCACGGTTCCATGCATATATTGGTTATATACAAGTCCCTAATACCTCCAGAGGAATTCAATTCTCAAACCGTCACAACCTCAATCTCTCCCGGCCTCTTGGCTCGTGTGGCTATGTTTGCATCAGAGACCTTGCAAATGGCTCGCGGCAGTACTACCTATCTTGAATCTATCGGCGACTGGTTTAGTGCCGCTGAAGCATACTCTCGTGCTGTAGCTCATTTAGCTCTAGGGCTCAGCGATTATACTCAGGAATCTATTGGCCAAGCATTAGGAAGAATGAATGCTGGTCTCGATGCCTTAAAAGTCATCAGCAACAGTTCTCCATTCTCTCGAGAACGAATAAATAGCCTAAAAACGTTCCTTCAAGGTCTACACGAAAAATATCGAACTGAGAATGATCGGCTTCGGTTTCAGCCTGTTGCAACTACTGAGAGCTTGATAGCTCTTCTGCCATCTGGAAGGGAAGCAGTGGTAGCTCCTAAACCATGGGAACCACAAGCCAATGGTTCGAAAGTTTATACAGAGTCAACCACTGACTATTACTAAATGCTTACTGGGAAGAAGGAACTTGCTGCAAACAGCTAAAATATGATCCAGTTATTCAATTGGTCGACATAGTACTTATATTGGCTCTTCATCAGGAATTGTAACAGCAGGAACCTCAATTTTACCGGCAACATCCTGGAACGGCTGTCGGCACATGGGACATAATCCCTTAGAAGCTTCAGTATTAATCCATTTTACGAGGCAATGCTCATGGAAAGAATGCTGGCAAGTGCCGACAAGTAAGGGACAGCCATCCCCTGGGTAGCGACAAGAAGGACATGTGTTATCAAAATTTGCGCGACAAATCCCACACACTTCATCGTCAGACACATCCCAATGCCAAGCGGCGACGGCTTGCCAAGATAGAGTGGTGATCTTCATATCAAATTTTATGATCGAGTGACAGATTTATTAATTAGGGTTGGACAGTTGGTTTATCAAGATGGAAATAAATGCGTCAAGAAGCTTTGGGTTTGATGTAGCTTTATTAGTAGTTGAGGTAGCAGATAATTCAATAATCTCTGTAGAGGTTTCTACAGGTCTTGATTGAGTGGTTCAGAGATAGATTCAGGTTCAGATAACTCGGATGAAGATTCTTGAAGTGGTTCTTCAGAAATTTGTTCAGAGACAGATTCAGAGACTGGTTTAGTGACAGACTCTGGTTCTGGTTGAAATTCTTTAATCGGTTCTTCAGAAATTTGTTCAGGAGCTAATTCTGATGAAGATTCTTGGTTTGGCTCTTCAGAAATCTGCTCAGATATAGACCCAGAGACTGGTTCCGAGACTGGTTTAGTATCAGACTCTGGCTCTGATTGAAATTCTTGAATCGGTTCTTCAGAAATTTGTTCAGGAGCTAAATCTGATGAAGATTCTTGATTTGGCTCTTCAGAAATCTGCTCAGATATAGATCCAGAGACTGGTTCCGAGACTGGGTTAGTATCAGACTCTGGCTCTGATTGAAATTCTTGGATTGGTTCAGAAATAGATTCTAGTTCGGGTGCTAAATCTGATGAAGATTCTTGAACTGGTTCTTCAGAAACTGGTTCAGAGACTGGTACAGTGATAGACTCTGGTTCAGATTGAGATTCTCGAACTGGCTCTTCAGAAACTGATTCAGAAACTGATTCAGTGATAGACTCTGGTTCAGGTAATTCGGTTGAAGATTCTTTAACTGGTTCAGTGACAGATTCTGATTCAGATTGAGATTCTTGAGTTGGTTCTTCTGGAATTGGCTCAGAGGTAGATTCCGGTTCAGGTATTGAATCTGATGAAGATTCTTCGACTGTTTGAGGTAATAGCTTCGGATCTAGTTCCTGAACCACAGATTCAGTATGACTAAAGGTAAGTTCTTTTAGGTCAAGTTCTAAGTCTGATTCTAGACCTGGTTTATGAGAGATCTCAGCGATCTCAGGGGTAGACTGATTAGTGACGGAACTACAGGAAGTAAGATCAGTGGAATCTAAATTGGAATTGGATTGGGTCACGGGTTTAGATTCAGAAGATTCACTAGAAGGAGAACTGGATTCACCACACTCACCTGTACTCTGTTCAAGGTCGGCTGGTAGATCAGATTCGGGTTCGGAATCCTGAGGCTCTTCAGGTTCTTCCGACTCTTCAGGTTCTTCAGTTTCGGGTTCAGAATGCTCAGGCTCTTCCGAATCTTCAAGTTCTTCAGTTTCGGGTTCAGAATGTTCAGGCTCTTCAGACTCTTCAGACTCTTCAGAGTCAGTGAGATATTCGGTATCAGAGAAATCTGGCTGATCAAGTTCAAGAAGGTCCTTTAGGTACTCTATTCCAGCGTCGTTGGCGTCGAGAATATCGTTAGAATCAGCAAGAATATCGCCTTCTTCACTGACAACCACAGGAAGACTACGGCCAGCCGATCTACGGGTCCAGAGCTGGCGGGCTTTAGTGTTGGTGGCTACGTCAACTAGCTCGTATGAGATGTTCCGAGAGTCCAGGATCAGCTGGACACGATTGGTTGCGGAAGTGAGAGAACGTGCTGCCGAGGATAATGAGGTGTAGACGTAAAGCATACAGCTGTCTCGCCTCAATAAAAGATAGTCAGCAATTGACAAAAATAAGAAAGAAAAAAAGAGAAATTGTGTCCTTTTTCTTGGTTAGCGCTTATGTTTTCTGAGCTAAACTAAATAAACACCCTTAAGCCGTTCGAGTCGTCCCGGCGAAGAAACTCAGTCTCAGTCTCAGTCTCAGTCTCTCAGATAATTTACCCACAACCCTAACCCTATAATATACGGAAAACCATAGATGGATTTCTTCCCACTCTCCCCTCCAATCAATCCGCCCATTGGCCGGTTTCCAGAAATTTCTACCATCATATATATAAAGGGACCTTGGGATTTTGAAAACTTCCCCAGCTTTTTCTTTTTTTTCTATAGGAAATCTGAATTTCTTTCGATCCTCCTTAGTTTAGCACTTTCATTAGTGTAATACAGTAAGAAACAAACTACCAAAAGACTGAAAAAAAAAGAAAGGAAATCCACTTCTTGATTCTTAGTATAAATGCTTTCCACTCTTCGTCCTCAAGCTCGAGCCTCTGCTGCCCGTGCAGTTCGCCAATTCGGCCACAAAGAGCTTCAATTCGGCGTTGAAGCTCGGGCTTCCCTTTTAAAAGGTGTCGATATGCTTGCCAATGCTGTCCAAGTCACTTTGGGCCCCAAAGGCCGTAATGTTCTGATAGAACAATCGTTTGGCTCTCCCAAGATCACCAAGGACGGTGTTTCCGTTGCCCGCAGCATAACCCTCAAGGACAAGTTCGAAAACTTGGGTGCGCGATTACTCCAGGATGTCGCCTCCAAGACCAATGAAACTGCCGGAGATGGTACTACCACCGCCACCGTTCTGGCCCGGGCCATCTTCACCGAAACCGTCAAGAACGTGGCTGCTGGATGCAATCCCATGGACCTGCGCCGTGGAACTCAGGCCGCAGTCGAGCACGTTGTTGACTTCCTCCAGAAGCACAAGCGCGATATCACCACCTCCGAGGAAATCGCCCAGGTCGCTACCATCTCGGCCAACGGTGACTCTCATATCGGCAAGCTCATCTCCTCCGCCATGGAGAAGGTCGGCAAGGAAGGAGTCATCACTGTTAAAGAAGGAAAAACCATCGACGACGAACTCGAAGTTACCGAGGGTATGCGCTTCGACCGTGGCTACATCTCTCCTTACTTCATCACTGACGTCAAGACCGGCAAAGTCGAGTTCGAAAACCCATTGCTCTTGCTCTCCGAGAAGAAGATCAGCCAGCTCGGTGATGTTCTGCCGGCTCTTGAGCTCTCAAACAAGACTCGCCGTCCTTTGGTCATCATCGCTGAAGACATCGACGGAGAGGCTCTCGCCGCTTGTATTCTCAACAAGCTCCGCGGCCAGGTCCAGGTTGCCTGCGTCAAGGCCCCTGGATTCGGCGACAACCGCAAGAACATTCTTGGAGATATTGCTATCTTGACTGGTGGTCAGGTCTGCACCGAGGAGTTGGACATCAAGCCCGAGAATGTTGATATGGATATTGTCGGCACCTGCGGCAGCATCACCATCACTAAGGAAGATACCATTGTCCTCAATGGCGAGGGCGACAAGAACAGCATCCAGGCTCGTTGTGACCAGATCCGTGCGGCCGCTTCCGACGCTGCTACCTCTGAGTACGAGAAGGAGAAGCTCCAGGAACGTCTTGCCAAGCTCTCTGGCGGTGTTGCCGTGATTAAGGTAGGCGGCTCCTCTGAAGTCGAAGTCGGCGAGAAGAAGGACCGCTTCGTGGATGCTCTCAACGCTACCCGCGCTGCTGTCGAGGAAGGTATTCTTCCTGGAGGAGGAACTGCCCTTCTCAAGGCCTCTCTTTCTCTCACCCCTGAGGTGTCGGAGAAACTGTCCAAGAACTTTGACCAGAAACTCGGTGTCACGATTGTTCGCAATGCCATCACTCGTCCTGCTCGCACCATCGTTGAGAATGCTGGCCAAGAAGGTTCTGTCATCGTCGGCAAGCTCTCCGATGAATATGCCCAAGAATTCACCCGAGGCTACGACTCGGCCTCCGGACAGTACGTTGATATGATCCAGGCCGGAATTGTCGATCCCCTCAAGGTTGTTCGTACTGCTTTGGTCGACGCCAGTGGGGTTGCTTCCCTTCTTGGAACCACCGAGTGTGCCATTGTTGATGCTCCCGAAGACAAAGCCGCTGCAGGCGGTGCTCCTGGAATGGGCGGAATGGGCGGCATGGGTGGAATGGGTGGAATGCCTGGCATGATGTAAGTAAAATTTGACTATAACTTCCTGCCTATGAATTTTACTTTCCCTTGCTTTCCCAACCTTACTGCACCATATCACAAGGCTGGCTAGAGTCTCTCTGGCCAGCTATTCTGTATATATCACCTAAAAAAGCGTCTATGTCTATCCTGATCTTGATCAGGTTCTCTTTTTTATTTTTTTTTTTTTAAAAAAAAGAAAAAAAAAAATATTATTCATTATGCAAGTATTATGTATGCCATTAGAAACACACTAAGTATTACGTTATTTATCCTGGACTATGCTGGATCGAATGAAAAAGGGTCCGATCGAATCTTCGGGTGGCTTTATTTGAAATTATCAGCTTATAACTAAAATAGCAGTTATTGCTACTCTGATCCCAAATAAAGAAAAGGTGCGAGGGTTGGTTTACCCGGCCCGATCCGAGTCCCAGGCAACCAAACCCCCTACTAAGACTCCGCCACAACCTATCTTTCTTACACTATACATAGAAAATGGTATGTATTCCTATAATACCCCACATATTTCAATAGAATGGTTTTACTAACAACAGGCTGCTTCTGGGTATGTATAAACTATGGTCTGTCGCAGCGGGCGGACACTTCATTGACGGAGTACACTGTTCTTTATTGGTTCGCCCGAAACTTATAGGCTACCTGCCTCATTTGTAATAATAAGTTCTATTCTTATTTTTTAAAGACCGGACTGGTGTGGACAGAACCTTTTGGTTGGACTGTTACTAACATAGTGTGGGAGTTGCTAATGAAGTTCTAGAGGCTTTTGAGACTCTCCGTCTTGGCCGCAACGCCAAGTACGTTATTTATAAACTGAACGACAAGCTGACCGAAGTCGTTGTGGACAAAACCTCCACAGAAAGCGACTACGGGGATTTTGTAGACTCGCTTCCAGAGTCTGACTGCCGCTATGCTGTGTATGACTTTGAGTACGAGACTGGAGCCGAGGGAAAACGCACTAAGATTGTGTTCTTTACCTGGTCTCCCGACACTGCCCCAATTAGGTCTAAGATGGTTTATGCTGCATCTCGTGAAGCAGTTCGCCGTGCTTTGAACGGCATTGCTAGCGAGATCCAGGGCACTGACCACTCGGAAGTGTCGTACGAGAGTGTCTTGGAACGAGTTTCCCGTGGTGCTGGCTCTCACTAAAACCAAATCCCAAACCTATTCCCCTTTCTCTTTATCCTTTTTTACTGAATTTCTCTTTGTTTTTTCTTTTTTTTTTCTGTTCCCCTCCCCTCCTTTCACCGCCATGATACTGTAAACTTAGTACTGTTATCTGCTATTATTACTATTTGAGTTCGAACGGGAATTCGATCGTAGCACAAGTATCTTTGAAGACAGCTGAGATCGTGACGCTCTGAGCAGTAGTTAAAATCATAGTAAGCTGAAATAAAAGTAAGCTGGTATTGTATTGATAGAAAAATATGAGACCTTGGAATTAGAGCCCATTCATTCTTACTTACTTACCACCTATCTATCTACTTACCTACACACACACACACAAAAATATCCCGGCACACAAAGCAAACAGAGTACTGATAATTACTCAGTCTAAGTAAGTTTAAGAACATTCCTTTCTTCCCCTTTTACACCACCAACATTCTTTACTCCCAGCCATTGTTGTTTACCACCCATCTTTCGACACTACACTCCCTACCCCCCTCCCTCCCAAACAAAAGCCTTTTCAATTCTCCTTAACAATGTCTGGAAAAGGTAAACATGGCGGAAAGGCCGGTCCGAAGGACAGCCGTTCGCAAACATCGACATCTGCTCGAGCCGGGCTCCAATTCCCTTGTGGTCGTGTAAAGCGGTTCTTGAAGAAATCTGCCTCCAACAAAATGCGAGTCGGGGCAAAGGCCGCTATTTACGTCACTGCTGTTCTGGAATACTTGACTGCCGAGGTGCTCGAATTGGCCGGCAACGCAGCCAAGGATCTGAAGGTCAAACGTATTGCTCCCCGCCATCTCCAACTGGCCATCCGTGGCGATGAGGAGCTGGACCAGCTCATCAAAGCCACCATTGCTTACGGTGGTGTTCTTCCTCACATCAACAAAGCCTTGCTACTGAAGAACGAGAAGCGCAAACGCGCCTAATTACGTTCCTTTTTTTTTAGTTTCATCTTTTGCTACATGTATTATATATACCACCTGACTACTTCTTTTTTAATTGTCATATCTCTTTGTAACTTGTAGTCGTCTTCCTTTGCATCGACACGGAATAATTCGATCCAGCAAAACAGGCAGATTTGTCTTGTGTTTCTTTTAGGTTATATTTGGTAAGTAGCTGATTCACTTAGACCGTGAGATATTTTTTTAGCT
Organism: Tortispora phaffii; assembly: GCA_030574555.1. Classification (NCBI taxonomy): domain Eukaryota; kingdom Fungi; phylum Ascomycota; class Trigonopsidomycetes; order Trigonopsidales; family Trigonopsidaceae; genus Tortispora; species Tortispora phaffii. The sequence goes on along the minus strand of JAJMFE010000058.1, from coordinate 8,382 downwards.
CTTTCAACGGGTTTGTGTTTATGGTTTCCAACAGCCTGAATCTTACGCGTCCAATATCTTTTTTCGTTCACGCGTTCTGACCTTGTCTACCTCCCAAATTGGGTCGTCTTGGGATCTTTTTTTACCCTGCCAGACCCCTGTGGCTTATTTTTTGCGATGCAGAATTGGACCTGGTAATTAATTCTCTTTATTTGTTTTTTTTTAAAATGAAAAAAGAAACAAATGAAAGATATGTGTTTTGGCTCTTTCTGTAGAAGTGAAAGTGAGAGACTTTTCTAAATTGTGTAAATTCATTTCGGTCTCTTTTTACCCATCGTTTGCGCCAGTAGTATGTAATCATTGTTCACCAAACCATTTACCGTGACTACTGATAGCTGATATCATAGCTATATTTATTTTCCAGCTTACATTTTATATAATTCTTCTGCAGTGAATCATCACTAGCTATATGAAGTTTGCTATTTCGGCCTTATCTCAATCTCATATCTTCCCGACTGTCATATTTAGACTTTCTCCCCCACAAAATCCAGCCTATCCCAGACCATCATTACCTCTTATAGATTATCTCAGCTGCTTATTGAATCTACTTCTAGTTCTTTTTAAGCATCTATATCCCCCTCTTCCTCCTTTTTTACAGACCGCCAATACTCTTGTTAACGACTTTTATACTCACATTTGTTTTTATTGATGTTAGTCTCTTTGCTTATATCTACCTCACTTGCTCTAGATAACTTTCTACCCCAGGTCCGTCTCCACCAACCGCCTTTAGATTTAGATCACTGGCTTCATACTCATGCTGATCTGGCCCTTGAGTACGCCTTAAACAATATAGGTCCATCTATAGGTGCTGCTTCTGGTGCTGTTATTGCAAGTTCTTCTAAATTCAATCCTAACTACTATTACCATTGGGTCCGTGACGCTGGTCTTACTATCTCTACTTTGGTAGACTGTTTCGTTGATCTTTCCAACAAAGACGACCCTCAAGCACACAAGATCGAATCAATCATTGTACAATACATTAATTTTTCTTATACTCTTCAACACACAGAGAACCCCAGTGGAACTTTCTGGACAGGGGGTTTGGGCGAACCCAAATTCGAGGCCGACGGAACCGCTTTCACCGAGCCCTGGGGTCGGCCTCAGCGCGACGGCCCGCCACTTCGTGCTCTGGCTGTTATAAACTACGTTCAAGCACTGAGAAAACTTCGCGGAGATGCTGCAGCTGAAGCTGCTTTGTTCCAATCCTTCGATGTCCTGCTGGCGGACCTTGAATATACTTCTCGATCATGGGAGCTCTCAGGCTTTGATCTATGGGAAGAAGTCCAGGGTCTTCACTTTTTCACAGCCTCAGCCCAGCATCGGGCTCTCATTGAAGGGGCCAATATACTGAGGGATATTCAGCCGATCTTTTCCAGATGGTTATGCTTACAAGCGTCTAGGGTCGCTGAATTACTAACATCTTTCTGGAGCTCTTCTAAAGGTCATCTTATAGAGACCATCGGTACTCAGCGCTCTGGACTCGATGCTGCGTTGTTCCTGGCTCTCAACCATTTCCAAGAAGTTGGCACCGGATTCAGCTTAACAAGCTGTGAGGCAATATCCTCTCTCCATGCATTTGTGTCCGACGCCCGACAACGATACCCTATAAATTATTTTCGCCAAGCTCCTACAGCAGGTGTGGGGGTTGGTCGGTATCCGGAAGATACTTACGATGGCGTAGGGACATCGATTGGAAATCCCTGGTTTCTTACTACCATAGCCATGGCTATTCAGTATTATAACTTGGCCAAGACCCATGCCTTGGCAGGAAATATAACTGTTCCTTGTATTGCAGCAGCGGGTTTCTATCGGGCTTGGCTTGAGTCTGACCACCACTTATCTGCATTGCTACCTGATGATTCTTCAGCATATCCTTTGGTTATAGATGGCAGATCAACAAACTTACATGAAGCCGCTGCTTATTCTAAACTAATCAAAGGTATATTTGCTAGTGGAGATTCTTTTCTTGCAGTAGTTAGATATCATACCGATAGCGAGGGCCGTCTATCTGAGCAATTTGATTCGACTACAGGATACCAACGAGGAGCCAGGGATCTAACATGGAGTTATTGTTCATTATTGGATTCTATTCATATTCGATCTGATGCCAAATCAGTAGTTTCAGTGCTGGGATAGAAATGGCACTTCTTTTTTTTTCTCTCTCAGCCACAGTGGATACATTATTATTGTACATTTACCGCACCTGGATTCACTAATTTACTTTCTGTCAATGACACGAAAATCATGATTTGTATATTAATTGGGTTTTAATTTTTTATTGTGCTAAGTTCTGTCTGATGTCACAGGCTTTATCAAGGTGACTTCTAGAATTTACTATGTTAATGATATATTGGTATTGTTTCTAGTAGTAGTTAGTGGCTTACATAGTAGTTAGTAGCTTACAGATCTTCAGTAGATGACTTCATTGCAATTTCCTCTAACCCTTAGTATGTCCAAGAAAAACAGACTTTCGTAAACTCATTATTATTGTGATAGACGACGACTTTTAAACTTGCGAGCACTTCTCTCGGCAGGACGGAACATCAGCCGATTCCCGACAAGTTCAACTTCTTTAGTTTTACCTTCGTAGGGTATTTTTAACAGAAATATTGAGCCGGACTTAGGAATGATCTTGGTACGGTTCTCGCCAGTTATTGCAAAAGCTGTCCGGCCTTCCATAATGACTATTCCACTAACGCCTACATACGATGGACAATTAGATTGCACAACAGTCACATGAGCACCATGATAATCGGCAGCAGCTACTTTAGACAGCATCACTTCGATCGAAGAGTCAACCAAAAGATCTTCCATGTAACCCCACCAAAGCTCTGCCAGACCAGGCAGAGGCTGTGTTGCATTTCGAGCAAAATTCCAGGCTTTTCTACGAATGATTTGAGCTGAAATTCTTCCGCCTAATCTTCGGCTTCGATGTTTACAGTTTTTCCGTTTTTTTTTAACAACAACATCAGCCGGTGATTGAGTAGTATCAGCATCCGGTGCTGCATGGAGTTGTGCCTTTGGAACTATAGGAAGTTTACCAATTGTCGTGGCCCGGTTCGAGGGAATATCGGCAGCCTTTAAAATATCTTCAACCTCCATCAAATGGACTACAATAATGTATATGTGATCACAGCGAAAGCAAATCAATATGTGGACTATTGAAGCTACTGCTACAGCTTTAATTAAAGTTGAAAATTCATACGATATATTCAAGATTTACACACTACATGCTTCCCTTATGCGACCACGAATAGCAATTTATTTTATTTTATTTTATATACTCATCTTGGAAAAGTTGTTGTAAAACTAGTCTACTGTAAATATTATATAAGATAAATCATAGTACTACATAACTGCATATCCATCATGACAAACATAAGATCGTCAACATATAGGAAACAACCGGGCATAAGAGTCATCAATGCTTCGGCCAACCAGGCATAACAAGACTTTTCAGCACCGACGAGGGGTGCAAAGAAAAATCAAACATCAAACATATTCGAAAGGCTTAAATTATTCAATGGTCAGTTATTTCCCTAGCTGAGAAGAATCCTGGCCACCATCCTTTTCTACATTTTCAGAGGTCTTAGAGAAAATGTCAGCAAATGTGCCGCTATAGCCACTTGGTCGTCCTCCGGGAGGGGAAATACCCATCGTCGATGCCATTTCCGGGACAGGAGAGACTGCACCAGCACTTCCACCGGATGTTGAAAGCTTAGCCATACCTTGTTGAGCTGCTTGATACATATTTCCATAGTGGAAAGCAGTTCCACTATTTCCAAATGAATCACCGTTAGCATGGGTGCCCATAGAACTCACAGAGTGCCGTTGTCCAATACCTGGATATCCTGGTAAACTACCATTAGAACCAAAAGCAACACCACCAAACCCATCGACGGCGTTGGCACCATGGCCAGGATACACTTGATACCCGGTATTACCATAGCCATACTGTGACTGGGGAACAGCATGCGGAGTCGAGCCAGATCCAAAAGATTGACGATGAGTACTACCAAACTGACCATAAATTTGAGGAGAAGAAGAGCGTATGTCCGCAAAAGATTTAGTTCCACGCATCATACCATTGCCGAATTCGGCGGTCGGTGAGGTAGATTGTACTGCACTACCTCCCGCTCTTTGAGTTCCGTTAAAATACGGTTGCCCATAACCTGCGACAGCTCCAGTAACAGATACACCAGAAACGGGTGTCTTGTTAGCAGAAGAAGGTGCTTTATTCAATATAACTGAAAGACCGATGTCTTCGTCCCCTACATGATGCGCAACTGAGTTATCCGGACGACGTAGCGTTTGGCTAATGCCAAGTTGCTGTGCCAGTAAGAAAATAGTATGTCTTTGAGTGGGAGTGACAGGCACATGAAATACCAATTCACTGCGAGAACGATCCTCTCGAAAAAGCATAATCTGAGTATAAATCTCTAAAGTTTCCGGATCATTGAGGTCTAATTTAGACAAAGCTGGAGCTAATAGAGAATAGTAATAGGTCTTGAGAGGTAACTGCTGTTTAACAGGCAATGATCCAGACGAAGCAGTAGAGGGCTTTTCAGAGAGGCCAGCAGAATGCGATATGGATCCATCATTATTGGGTTGTTCGTAACCAGTGCCAGCAGAAGACGTTGAAGCACCACCTGCTTGAGGAAGCATGCGATGTTGCTCTTCTAGTTGACCTCGTTTCTCTCTCTTTTCACGCTCAATGCGTTCACGCTCAGCTAATGGAAGCATCTTTTTATATTCTACGCGAAGTTTGCGTCCAGCTATCTCGTGACCATTAAGATGTTGAATCACCGCGCCAGTCTCTTCAGGAGTAGTAAAGTTAGCAAAAGCTAGTCCACGAAAAACTCCATTATCAAAGTGGTAGTTAAAAGCATAAGGAATTGGCAAACCAATTTCCATCATGATCTCCAGAAGTTGTTCCTTCTTAATGGCAAAAGGGATGTTTTTAATCACAATAGCAGTAGGGATGAGCTCGTCGTCACCCATAAGCGATGCGGAAGGGGACATTCCTATACCAAGGTGATCAGAATTGATTGCATCAAGGGCAGTCACGGAATTATTAGAATGAATACTAGACGAGTCTATACCGATCTCAGATCGGTGTTCTGATTCGGACCAAATCTGAGTGGTAGAAACACGAACTCTATTTGCAGCTGGGTCACCCCAAGGGTCATTAGTAGGTAGAGCAGCAGGGACAGAGACAGAAGAAGATGCTGCTGCTGTAGTCGTTGTAGTAGTGGTTGATGGCGTTGTGCCAGAGGTAGACTGAGAAGCAGTAGTAGCCGAAGTAGCAGCAGGGGCAGCCACTTCAGCGAATGATTTAGAAGCAGGGGTATTTGAGGATTGGTATGCATCATAAAGAGTTGTTTCATCTAGTTTAAGAGCGGATTTGACCTCAGCTGGTTTTACAGGAGCAGTAGAGGCAGCTACTCCTGCAGCTACAGCACTATAAGATACTGGAGTAGATATAACCGAAGCCTTTTCCACTTGACGGGCAGGTATCCGAGAAGTTGTTGATGTCTTTGCATCAGCATTCGCAGTAGTCTGATTCATAGATCGACGAGAACCCGAATCAGTATCGGCGTCGGTCATCACTCTGAGTTAGAAACTGTCTGTTTGGGAAGGTGATAGGAGTTGGATAGAAGATGGGAATGAAAAAAACGAAAAAGAAGAGATAGCTAAGAGTAAATTAGAATATGCAATTTATCGCGCCTAGTTGCATTAATCAACAACGCCAAGAGCACAAAGGAAGAGACGAGAAGCACTTATACCAATACCTCAGAGATCATAACGGTGAGCCAATATATTCTCTAGATATAAATTGCTAACCCACTTTCAGACTAAATTCATCAAGAATAATATAAAAAAAATAAGTAAGACGATAAGTTCAGCAATAACAGTTTGTTTGATGAGCTGAGCTTAGGTCGGGTCTTAGAGGGAGAGAACATGACCATTAGTGGAGGGTTAGGGGTTCGGACCTCATCGTGGGTCGAGAAGATGCAACAACATCAGAGGACGAAGATGGCAGTTCATTAATATCGGGAAAGAAAAAAAATAAAAGAACGAAATACCAGTAAGCGGTACCGATATAAATGTTGGCGTGAAGTCTTCGCTCTGACGGCATTTGTGGCAAATACTTGCAAGGCATAAACGTTACTGTTCGGTTGATGTTTGCCGTAAGGAAACCATGCAACGCCTAAGAAAAGCAAAAAGAAATACTGGAAAAGCTCAAATAATTAACCATTTTATAATATAGAATGGCCTCTTTGTTCGCTTCTCTTAGCATAACAAGCCATGGGCTAGAAGTTTTCCAGAAACCAGAGTAACTGTTACCCACAAGTGTACCTCTCTATCCAAAGGTGATTTGGTCAATAAGTGTGAAGATTGTCATCTACACACACTCTCTGTCTGGTCGTATCTCTTCGCATATTTCTCATACTACTCCTGTTATGATAATCTACTTTGTAATAATAAGTACATACCTTGTGCCAAAAGGAAAGCTTGTCCAAAACGAAACAAAGCTGGGGTCAGTGGTAAAGTGTGAGGTGAGTTAGCGGTTGCGATTCCCAAGATAACCTCGGGGTTTAATTGGGTCTACTCTCGGTAGTGAAACCTTATTATGCATGGACTGCCAAGCAGAGGATGCTGATCATACAATACAAACGGCGGTACTTTAATGTAAAAGAAAAAAAAATACCAGTAAAAGTGCAATTATATGTCACATAATAAAAATAATAGACAGTCTATATAAATTTGGCGGAAACTTGGTCCCCGGTAACGTCCAGTTTGGTCGACTCAATTTGTCCCTTTTGCGGAAAGTAATGCATCACATAAGAATTACCAAACTTGTCCCTTCCTGATCAGTTAGTGTCTACCTTGAGCTTGAACTTCCGACGGATATACTCTTAATGCATGTAATATGTATCCACCACCTCGTTCTATACTCATACAAGGATGGAATCGGCCTGGTATTGACTGATAAGGCCGTACTGCAGTCTCCAAAATTTCGCTTCCAATAAATCGAAGATCTGGATGAGTTAATTTTTGATCAAGATCAATCAGTGGCTCTTTATATGGATGGTACACGACCACTGGTCTGCTACCATGCAAAGCTGTGAATAACTGGCCAACTAGACTAACTGGCTCCAGAGAAGATGCGACCAATAATCCATCAAATCCTTCTTCCTTCATCTTCAGTATCTGCAATAAAGATTCCCTCTTTTTTTTCTGTTTCGAAAGCTTCCGCTGCTGTGAGCTGGGCAAAGCATTACGATCAGCCTCGTTCAACTCCTCTCCAATTTCAGCTAAGACGTCTGATTCCTCAGGGTGTATAAAGTCTAGAAATGGAACCATCTGAATTCGGGGATCATTCGAAGCATCAATTCCCATATAATTAAGAGTATCGAGATGTATTTGATCGTTTTCATGCAGAACCACTACCTGTCCTTCATCACCGATTCGTTCCAGTATGCTGGCCACCAGCACACTGGATACCCCGTCTACCACCAAGTAACGGCCACCAGGCATAACATTTCCAAGTGACAGCATGAGCCCTAAAGTCTCCAACCTTAGATCCATAACTCTAGAAGCATCTTTGTCAGTAAGAAACTCTAGCAGTTCATTGGAACCCACCTCCCTCGTTCTAAACCTCTGCAGGAACTTCCTGGCTTTGCGCTGGACGTACTTTTCTTGACTATAAGAGGTCTTTTTATCGAAAGCCGAGTGAGATTCAATCATTTTATCCACCACATCCCTTCCACTATTTTGTGAGACTCGTTTGAGCTGTTCGACCTCCTGCATCGACAGCTTTTGGCTTGTAGGATCGTCCATAAGATTTCGATTATCCTCAGACTCTTTAGATTCTATTCCATCAAGCACTTCGAGATCATCGATAATCTTTAAACCATTCTCGGTGATTTCGTAAGATAGTCCACATGGATGGCCAATAATACGATCAGTAGAGAATGAGCCGAATTTCCCCAGAGAGATTACAGAATTTTCGTTCACCTTAACCATCTTTCGGTTTCCTGAGGGTAAATCTAATAGAACATATTGTCCAGCTCTTATTACTTCACCCATCTACAATTTTTTTCCTTTAATAATCGATGATTTGGAATCTCAAATTTCACATAACTCTACGAAAACGTCCCAAGTATGGGCTGCGCGACGGGCAAGTTCGTCGCAGATTCCTCCCAGAGACCTCAAATCGTTTCCTTATCAACGGCCTCCCTGGTGAATGAAAACCTGCTGAAAACTAGCGAATTTCGCTGATTTTCGCGAATTTGGGTTTGTTAGAATAAGGTTATGAGTGGAAGACTTAGTCTACGA
>JAJMFE010000057.1:0-67752 GCA_030574555.1 Tortispora phaffii | reverse complement strand
AGAATGTCTATTATATCTTGACTATCACCCTCATTGAAATTAAAGTATTAAAATGCATTAACGATATTGCTTCATATGTACTTGCTATGTATTTTATTTATGATATGATGGATGATAATCTCATCAGATGGAGTGAGTGATTGACGCCCAATGCACCACGGCATATGGATTGTGATGTGATGTGATGCAATTGACTCTGAATATAGACCTCCTGAAATCGTATAAATAGGGGTACTTAACTCCGTCAAGTGAATGACGAACTAATACTGTCTTTTTTAATATTATTACTACAAAGGTTTTCTCCAACTTTAGTATGATTTTAACTGTTGGTTTCCTCTTTAACTCATTATAGGCTCTACTATATATACACAAGCTTTCCTTAGGTGGTATTCGGTACACCCCTCAAATCATAAAACCAGGACAGAATCCGAATACCATGAATGCTAACCGTCAAATGAAGAACAGACCTAAAACTAAGTCTGTACCATCAGTTCCTACTGAGGCCAAAGGTACGAAGATAACTGACCTTGATATTAACGGCTCCCCGCTCAAAGCCGAAGCATTAACCTCTGTTAATGGTCCCATTAGCGGATATGTTGATGTTGATCTAGGATTTCCAAGATCTGTTATTTCATTTATTCGAGATGCATTAAGCGGATTATTTCTCAATTCTTTTCTCACAGAAGATGATATTCAGGAAATGAAGGATTCTTTAGAATCAATCGTCCATTTTAAAGCTGCTAGACAACTCTACTCAGCAATGAGCTATACGGAGAAATCACAGTTGAATCCACTGAAAAGTGTGTTCTATGAGGAGACTCATGTACCTGTGACCGTAGCTCGTGTTTTATCGATCATTGGTCATTTCGATGACTCAATGAATGGAAAAGTCTTAGTAAGAAATGCACCATATGTATTTCAGAATTGGGTTTACAAAGGAGTTGAAAGAAATTTTGACACTTTGCCAATCTGGAACGACGATGCTTCTTTTGACTACTTAAGTTACAACGTAGATCAATTGTACGAAAGTTTACTTTCCACAACTATGAGGATTCCAACCAATGAGGGCAGAGTTCTCATTGGTCATCCCGTTAAATTCTCACGCGAATTTTTTTCTGAGTATGAAAAAATTGTTAAAACATATGCTTTTAGTCCTGTAAAGGATCAACTTGAAGCGTGTGCTCAATTTTGTAAGATGACTAGAACCCAGTTTAAATCTGGCGTTGCTCTCCATCCTTTCATCATCGAGAAATTCAACATCGTACAAATTGGATCGCCAGCATCTACCTTAAATGCGGCATTCCATACTATCATGTCTAAATGGTACACAAAGTTTACGACTTTGTTTGAGACAACCATTAGATGTGGCCCTTCTCCTATTACTGGGAAAGGCTCTCCAGCGTTAGCAACACGTAGGGTGCCTAAGACCAATGCATCATGCAATACATTTCAGCTTTCAGATGCTGAAAAATTGATCGGTTTCATCTTTAATCCAGCGACTAACTATGAAGACACCCGCATATTCAGTAAGCAAAAGATAAAGATGAAGGAAGAAGAGCTCGGTCTAAATTGTGCCCAATAGGTACATCCTTGCTATTGGCTACTTTAAGGTTTAGTCATCTTCATGTCAGTATCAATAGAATCCTACTCCTGGATCTACAAGATTCCGAATTACTCACCTTTTCATATAGCTATCAATAATTACCGTGTTAACAAATACCTATTGAGTTATATCTCATATTACTATCTTTCATTAGAGCTAGTCTAGATTAGGATTTCCGTCTATCGACAAACTGAATAGATCTAGGTATTGTCTCTACGAGAGTGCTTGGTTGCTCAGGAGATTTTTCCGCACAAAAGTACAACGCTGGTTTCTATAGAAATAGGTGTTAGTTAGCCTTAAACTGACTATGGTTGGGAGTCTCTAGGTCGTATTCGGCACAGGAGATGATTAACAAGAAGATATACAGAATTACAAAGCAAAATTCACAGCTTCATCAGAAACTGTTACTCAAAGTGCTAAAAAGCAATCTAGCAATTACTGAAATATAATTACTTCAAAAGAGGTAGTTTTTCTTATATTAAGAATGATTCCCTAGCAGAGCAGCCTGGATAAGTAAGTATTCATAAACCGTCTTTATATTGTGATGAAAGGCTGCGCTGTTATTATGCCCATTCTATGGAATGATTAAATTCAGTTTAGAGTGATTTGTCCAAATTATGTCAAATTTACAAAAAAAAAATCATTTTTATCCATACTGTGTGGCTGGAACTGAAGCTGGCACACTGGTTTCATAACTTTTATACAGACAGTCCCATAAGAATATAAACTTTCTTTTAATTATTTCCATTTTCAGTTACCATAACAGTCCGAAGTGATAAAATTCCATATTCTGTGCAGTAAATATAGAAATTAAATAAAATAACTAGACTTTTTAGTTTCTCTCGCATATTATATCCAGTTGATACAGTAGGAGAGAAGAGAAGCTCTAAATTCTGAAAGTTGACGTCATACGACTACTCTGTCATTGGTCGATCAAGCACTCTTGATAATTCTAAATAATAGAATTTATTTCCAGACTGGTTGAGGAGTGAGTGCACGGAGAAGTTGGGTTCCTTAGCTAGGCGTTGGGATGTAAACGAGACGCCTTGAAGAAGAGGTAAAACAGCAAGGTTACATAAACTGAGAAATCGAATAATTAAAAATGTCTAACAAGCTGAAAAATTCAGATTCTTGTTGAGGTTCTCTAAACATACCATGAACTAACTATATGGCAATGGGCTGACCATTCTTTATTTGAAACTCAACATTTCAACGGTGTCGTAGCCAGCACATCAACTACCCGGGGTAAACCTTATTCAGGCCCATCTTTATTCTAATACAGAAAGTGGGTAGTAAGGGTACCGTTTTATTTCCTTACCATAGTAAAATGGTAGTCCTAAGAATAAAAAAATAAAGCAGAAGGTTTTCAGTCTGCAAAAAATATCAGAAATGTAGTTTGTAGTATTAAGAGACGGACATGCCTTTCTAGAGTCAGGTTGGTGATAACAGTAATACGGTCGACTACGTATGCTTAATTACTTTTAAGTTTGTCGGATTCGAAAGTTCATTCTACCTCCTCATTCTTCTAACTGCCTGTCTACAACCTCGTATAAAAGACTAGTTTTTATTTGTTGATATAAGCTCTACCTATAGGTTTACTGTTCCAGTACTCGTATATAAAATTTGGATACAGCGCTTATTGTCTCTTTGCTCTGCTTACCAAAAATCTGCTTATCGAGCCACCAATCTGGCATATTTCTCATCGTAAGCAAACGTTAGTTGCTTGTTGTTTTAGATTGCTATCTCTTGAAAACTATCTTTTTCTCTCCATAGTCTAGTCTAGTCGGTTGAGTCACTTCCCAATATACTGATTCTTTTTATTTCTCAGAAATCTCCATGGAGCTTAATCCGTTTGAGCAATCTTTCGCCAGAAAGTCTGGGGACCCGGCTCCGGCTATCAGCACAATGCCTACAGGAACCAAGCTGCCACTTCCTTCACCTTTTCCTGGTCGCCAATTAATGACTCCATTACACCTAGGACCTATGGGTCCTCCAACTCCTTCAAATTGGTTAAATTTACGATCGGGGTCGCTGTCTCCCGCCTTCCCGACGGATGCCTCTGGTCCCGGTGGACCCGGCCCTGGAAATCTACCGTGCTTTGGCCAGACTCTCTCTCCTCTTGGCTACGGAATCATGCGTTCTGGTATGACTCCTCAAGACGGTAGAATCAGAACTGGCTTAACCCCAGGTGGAAACAATTCTCTTTCCTTTTTATCTGGTACCCTGCCATCTCCAGCCCCTGCTGCCTTATTTGGCATTGATGGCCCCGGTACCCCCGGCTTATTGTATAATAATAGGAGTCAAGATGTTTTTCATTTGCCGTCTGCTCCACCAGTTCCTGATAAATCCGAACCTCCTGATCTTCCTGCATTCGCCAACGGCCAATCCACTGGTGCGACAACTACAAACACTAGCACTAAAGATGGACAGTCTTCATCATCTTCTTCAAAAATCCTTCCTTCCACTAATAATTTATTATCTGACTCTAGTCTTCCTTCTCTAGTGAAAGGGTCAGACGGTACTGTTACCATGCAGAATATTCACCCGACCCAATTTTCTCACATGCAAAGCCTTAAGGTTACAGATCTTGCCACACTCACATCAGCAGCTCCAAATCAAAACGCGAATTCGACTCAGAACCTATCTTTGGCTCTCCCACCTCAGCCTAAAGGCGCCTCTGATTCTGGTGCGTCTATACTTCATGATCACACTAACTCCATGAACGATGATGAAGGTTTAAATCATGGCATGAAATCTGATACTGCAGCAGCCACAGCAGAGCAGACCTCAGACTCTGCTTCTGTAAACCGGGTATCTTCTCGTTCTAAAAAGGTACCAACTAAAATAACACCTTCTTCCAAAAATCGACGTCGTAGTAAAGCGACGGTAGCGGATGATGCGAAGCGACAGGAATTCCTCGAACGCAACCGAGTCGCTGCATTTAAATGTCGTCAAAGGCGTAAAGAATGGGTAGCAGATCTCCAGAACAAAGTGGAGAGATATGCTTCTGAGAATCAATCTTTGCAAAATAGACTTAGTGCATTGCAAGCTGAAATGGATGCAATGAAAGAGATCTTAGCGGCGCACAAGGACTGTTCAGCTTCAAAAACTGCGTCAGTTACTAATATTCTACAATCGGCTTCTAATAATGGGTTGAAAGCAACTGGATCTATGCCCGACACTCTACCTGGTACTGCTGACGTCTCTAAAGAATCTGTTCCATTATACTGATGCCATAAAGAAGTAGGAATGCGAGAAATTCACTAAGGTGGTCTTGCTTGTATTCTTTATAATTATTGGGTAGATCAAGGCAAAAAGGTATATCTTTTATTTTGGACTTGGTCCGGATTATTTTCGTTTTTAATTGTGTGTTGAGCCGAAGCAAAGCCTTCTCCTAAGAGTATAGAGTCTGAGGAGCAACCGGCTCAAGCAGTGGAGTAGTTTTTAGGTCTAGATCTCGATACAGAAATCATATAGTCGTAATTTATGTTTATTGTGATAAGGTTAATGATGAATTTCTTAGGTAGTATCTAAAGATTTTCCAAGTCTCTGCGAGGTATCATCACGGAGTCAAATTGCCTTTTGGTTATCAAGTATGTATATGTCCCTGTGAGCAGCTACAGCAGCTTACACATTCATCATGACCATAGAATTGGAGCAACAAGTAGACAGTTTGCAAGAGGATGCTCTTGACAAATTTGCGGTAGATGTTCTATATGAGCATCAAAGAGGATTGTTCTTACTTGGAGCAGGGTATTTTTCTCCGGGACTCCTGTTTAAATGGGATCCTTACCCTTGGGAAACTGCGGACGGGGAGCCTTCCTCCTTCAATGTAATGACAGCCCAGGTTCCCAGTCCGGCCTGGAAATGGGATTGGTGTTCATGGTATGTTGATATGCGAGGAAATGTAGATGATCAGGGATGGGAATATGCGTTTTCGTTCTCATCTACCAACTGGCACGGGAAACACTTGTACTTCAGATCCAACGTCCGCCGAAGGAAATGGTTAAGGCGTAGGGTTCTTGTAGAAGAAGAGAGACCAGAAACTGCTGTTAAATCATCCTTAAGGTCCGAATATCACATGTCTGATACTAATGTCTCTGGGGATTCTTTTCCTGTGTCAACTGCTGGTCAGTTGATGTCGACTTTAAAACAATCTGAACTTGATCGCATCAAGATAGCAGTAGTGACCGATTTTGTTTCCCATGCACCAGCAGAAGAGCTTAAGTGGTTGGCAGAAAACTTAGAACAAGTAGCTGGTCTACTGGTTTTCCAGCTGAGTCGCCATGAACTCGGTCAGGCTATTGAAAAAGCTGCTCATTCTCGGGGTCCTGATGCCTCGATGCTACTCCACGCTTCAGATGGCTGTTTATCTTCGCATTATTTTCTCTAGCTATTTTTCTTGACTACTTAATGTACTGCTTGACTTCCATCCTCGTCGTCCTGATCTTTCATTGTCAATCTACATTACCACAGAGCTAGCTCTCCCACAGAAGACATACAATCATGATATTCTACTTTTCTTGAAAAACAAACCGCAAACCGAATTCTCCTTCGGGATCCAAAACTTTCTTAACGAGCTTCAAATTGAACTAGGTTAATAACAGCACTTTATGCTTATGGATATGCTTAAACAATCACAATATACTTACTCATCCGTTTCGTGCGTTGCTTATACAATACACGGTGCCCACACTCTTTACAGCGCACCGGTTCGCCTTTGCTCAGTGAATTTACCGCAGCACAACTGGCACACAAATATTGCACCGGTACTGTGACTCGATCAGCATTATTGGCTGCAAACATCTAACGATAGTTGTTTCGTGACGGTCGAAGAAAGAGAAATGGATATTTCGATCTCGCTTGGGTATTTTCTTTTCTCCCATTTTCAAATGTCCCGCTCGGCCCTCTATTACTGATTGGCTTTGTGCCAAAAAGCCTGGTCTAATTCGTCACAAATCGGCACTGTATTTCTTTTACGACTTGACGACCTTAAAAAATATAGTAGTCTAATTATAATCAATATTATTAATTGCTCATTTTTATATCTTGATGCATCATTTTTATTCTGCGATAGTGAAGTAGGTGATGTGCGATACATTATAATACACACTTGCACACTGGATTCTATTTATCCCAGCGAATTTAAGTAGAGCCAAGCTCTCGTCTGTGCCTCTCTTTCTCTCTCTCTTTCGTAGTTTTTTGGCTCGCGGAGATAACTTTCTTCCTTCAGCTGAATAGCCCCTAAAAAGCGAGCTCAGGGCTTTTATTAAAACCATACATTATACGTTTAATCATAGTATATCTGGTGTATATCTAAAGCGTTAACAGATATTTTCATGGTTAGCCAATAACAGGAAGTAACATATATATGATTCTGAGGACGCCTCTACGACAGTCCTTCAACTACTGGGCAACATCATACCTGTTTGAAAACAATGTGAGGTTCTCTCACAGTAACTCAAATATTTTGTCTCCTTTTCAAGTAAAGACCGCTAACTTGGATAGTCAGAGCCAAGTTCGAAAATCCAGGAAACTTAAGGATGCCAAGATCGAAACCGTTCCAGAATCAACTATAGGACCTTTTTTCCGAAATTATGCCAAGTTTCAACTTGGATCGACTTCGATGTCCTCGAAGAAAAAATCTGAGTTTTTGAGAGACATTTCCATCCAGACTTCACGTAAACTTCAGGCATACCAATCTACGTCTCCTAGGCCTCATGCAACTAAACAAGAATCCCCTTTAGGTAGAAGAATTTTGGTTACTCCTCATCGGAGTTCTCAAGATCTAGAGGCTGCATCTAAGCTTATAATTTCCTTAATTGAAAACTTGCAAGAGTTGCCAGTGAATCATGAAACGTCGTTCACCGCATACAAGCAATATTCCTATCGAAAGATGGCGAGACAAATCTCTTTACCTCCTCCAATTATACCAAAAATGTTTTCCTCTATTTCACATTTTAATGAATTTATTACTACAGTCACATGTGGAAACTATTCTCAAAAAAAGGCAAGTTATGCTCCGGATGGCTGGATATATCTAATGATGGTTGATTTCTTTTTACTCAGCAATCCTCAGTGTGAACCTTATATTAATGAGCATGCTTGTAATCTTGCTTTATCATACTTTGTAAGCTTGAATGACACCTCTTCGGTGCGTCGATTGCTCCTTAGTATGAACGAGGACCCCCGCCTCCGCCTTTCTACAACATCGCTTAATATAGGTTTGTCTGGTATATTGCATCCCCGCAGCTATCGTCTACCTCTTTTGGCTCGCTATAAAATATTTCAGTGGTACTTAAATCTTTTTCGCAGCCTTGCCCTCCCCACCGATTTCTATACTTGGGAAATCGTGTTTAAATTATTGGAAGATGATACAGGTCGAGTTCAATTAAGTCAAGCCATGTTAGACAAATCAATCTTACCTTCTTTTGCTATGTTGAAACATTTCTATAAAATAGTTGAAACAACCGAGAAACCTAAGCTTATCGAGTTATATAATGATTTATCCTCTACATTAAGTGAGGAATCTAAGCTTATCTTCGAGGAGACTATCGTTCCCGCCAGAATTGCCCTACTGTTGGAAAAGAATAATGCTTCAGACGCATGGAATTTGCTCAAGAATAATGGGAATATTCACTACACTTCAATGAGGGCCTGTATCAGCACATTCATGGTTTACCTTGAATCAATCGGTCGGCTGGACTATGCATTAGGTTTTATAGGTGCAGTACAGTCTCTGACAAATCGTACTTGTATAGGTCCTTCAATTTGGTTCAAGGTGTTATGCATTTCTGCTCAGATTAACCGCCATGAGCAGTGGTGGAGTACTATTCGAATGGTATGGTCCAAATGTCTCGAGGCGAATCAAGGAAAATTAGACTCGAACTATGAACGCATAGCTCAAATAGTTAAAATTCGGTCTTCTCTTTATGGTGAGAAATATGGTGATCTAATGGACCTAAAGGAACCCCTTGCTGAAGACATCACGCGATGTGATGAAATGCTCAATCTCTTCTCGTGGAATACTGTATCAAAAGTACTGCCAGAATGGGTGCCAGATTCAGCTGAAGCGATCACAGCTTCAGCACTGGGTTCTTTCAAGGGAAAATATAAAGATGACTATGTCGAAGAGATGCAGATTGTTCATGGTCTTTCAGAAAATGAAAATGAAAAACGAGCAGCTTTGCGAAGATCTATTATATCACAAGGTCCTCGAGAATATTATTTGAACGCTGCCAAATAGTTTTCGCTTTAATCGAAATGTTAAATGACAGGGGTTATAATTATTTTAATTATTATTAGTATTTGTAATATTTCCATTTTTTAGCTACGGCTATGCATATAAGTATACTAGTCATTTAGTTTACGATCATATCTATCCAAGCGGCTCTGAAATATATATCACAACTGTTAAGCGCCCACCCGTCCAGGATTTGCTGCTAAATTCGTATTTGGAGCTAGTTACCAAATATACTATCACACACCAAACTGACGCAACCTGGCATGCTTTACTAAAAAAAAAACTTAGTTTCCTATGATATTAGAAGCTTCATATTTCTAAAAAATAATTTAGAATCTTTTACACTAATCTTGCATTGGTTTCGGTGATGTCTTTTTATCAGATTAACAACAACATTGGAATCGCCGATTTGACGGATTCACGGCTTGCAGGTCAAGATAATCTTGGAATCATGAATCAGAAAACTAGCGATGGAAGTCTTCTAGGTATTTCCTATCTTCCAGATTCCGTATTGTTGGCCATATATAGCGAGCTGTCTGTCTCATTAGTGCAAATTATTTCTGAACGCAGTCAAGACCGTCGTTTAAATGCAGTAGCGAGATTTCCGGCTTTGTGGAAATTTTTTGCTTCCATTTACAATTACTGGGATGATAACTCGATTGCAATTAGTTCTAGTTCGTATAGAGGTCGTTCTCTGCTGTCCACAAAGCACACTTCTCCAAATGTGCTTCGCAAGCTAGATATCTATTACGCTCATCCGGAACCAGGAAAATTTCTCTCCCGCCAGAGCATTCGCTGGCTAGATATTGTGAAACGTCGGATTCTACTGGAGCGCAAATTGCAGGTCATGTTGGACCGGGCCGTCGAAGATGTTGTTCAGTACCAGCCAATGATGAAAGGCAAAGATGAAACTGAAGAGGTCAATGTCTTCGAATTGAGTCTTAAATTTTTTGAGATTGATTCCTATGATTTATTGAAGAAACCCCTTGAGGTTATGGAATATTTGGAGAGGTATATTATAAGCCCTGACCGACCAGACTTGTTGCATCATAGTAAGATTTTGTTTCCTAATACTTACCTTACTTATTCTTCGGTGGCATCATCCATGTATCTAGAGATGTATGTACCATTGTCATGGAGATACTGTGAACTAGCTCCATCTTTGACTGAATTAGGCGTAAAATATAAATGTCCCTCTGGTCAATGTCCGTTAAACTTGCCGGTGGAGATACGGGGCAATCTTGCTTTTCTGTTGTTTTCTCGGTCCAAGCGGCCAATAAGACTAGATTCAATATTTTATCGGGATTTAATCGACACGATGGATACATCAATAATTTTACAGAAGCCTCCAAATGTGACTAATTTGATCTACAGTTCATCGGTCGAACTGGATAGAGGCTTCAATAATTATTATCGGTCTGAATTAACTTACTCAGATATCAGATACAGAATTGACTATCTGGTTCGATTTACTAATCAGAGTTTGCTATATACTAAACATAGTTCACTATTTGGAGAAATCAGAATTAGTTCAAGGGGTCGCCATATAGTCCATTTTATTTTAGCTGCTGCCCGGTTACTTGGTCTCCATGCGATTCCTATTCTACACCATCGAGAGTTTGATGCAGTAGCGATGATCGGCATCTTCATACCGGAAAAATATGAAGGCCCGGGCTTCTTTCCTAACGTGAAATCTATTGACACTATTCTTGCAAAACATACTCACCCATCGGCAATTATCTATGTCTCTGACGAGCCATACAGCATTTCTGTGCTTTATGATGATGGTGGTGTACATGGATCCCGGTTAGCTTCGATTGTAAACCCTATCTCGCGAACTCAAAGGCTAAAATTTCAATCATACGAAGCGTTTTGTCGTACAGAACTTTCCCATTTTGTTGCTCATACAGTGACCAGTCTACCTTTAGATTACTCTCGCGACTCTTTGCCGTTCTTGTCGGTAGGTATCTCTAGGTATTGTTACTGTGAGCAATGCAGTTCCAGAAGTGAGCGGGTTCTGATTTCCCAATGGCAGTATTGGAATGCAATTGACCTGCATTTACGTGGCTTACACCAGAAGTTTGTCTATATTTTGAATAAAGGCATTCAAATCTCTTATGTCTTGTCGATATTTGCACATCTATTTAAAACTTATCGTCAAACTGACTGTGCAGAAGATCAGTCGTGTGTGTATCAACGACGGAACAAGCCCAATGAATATATGATTGCACTTGGACAAGCTGAGAGGCGGGCTGAGCATGGTGAAAGTTTACTTCCGAGACTTTTCTACTGGAGGTTTTCGCCAAGTACAACGCTAGTTGAGATTGTTCCCGAAGATCAGTCTATTGAATTGGCGAAGAACTGGACAGAACTTGAGGGAGATATAGCGATAGATGGACTGTATACTAGTATCCTTGGATTTTTTATTCGATCTATTGATGGTCGTCATGTTCAGACTACAAATTTGTTTAACCAGTTCTTGGTGCAGTGGGCTCGCTGACTTTACCAGACTACGTCTGTCTAACGAGCTAAAGTGTTTTGAGCCTCGCACTAGTGATGGTAAGGGTCAATAATCAATGTATCCGGGTTAAACTTACATTATGATTAAATATATATATTATAATTAAAATTTGACTTTATTGGAACTATGCAATTCTTAATTTAAAAAAAAAAAATAAAAAAAAAAAAAAAAAAGTTCATTACTGCTTTAGACGGGGAAATTTGACACTAGTGCTTCCCCCCTCCCGTCCAAGCCGTATATTGTGAAGATACCCCGAGAAAGACCGGAATTACCCGGTGTGGGCTTATACCTAGCAACGTCCCGAGAGTGCAATTCTCTACTTCCACCACATTTCCTTTCAATCTATTATTGTGTATTAAGATGGCCGGACATCCGTACTTAATTCTTGGACGCAAAGTCTATCCCCATCAGGTATGTACAGTTTGTTAAGTTGGTAAATGGCTAGGCCGTAACAGGTGATTGCGCCGCCATTGGGTCTACAATTAGACTAACCGTGGATTTCCGAACAGTCCTTACTAACCCTAGCTCTCGATAGCCACTTTGACACTTATTGGCGGAGCTGTGCTTCTCAGCACCTCAGGAAAGAAGTCCACGGCTCCTGTTACTCCTCCAATTAACGCTTCATCGAGTGATGAAGAAAAGTTCGTGTTGGACTTTTTAGCCAAACATGGAGAGAAAAAGGAATAAATCGCATTGGTGTGTGGTATCGAGCAGCCCCTTCTACATAACTCTTAGAGAAATATCAAGAGAAAATTTTTGAAGATGTTTACTTCTGTTCTCTAATATTAAACAATTGATACTTTGTATATTCTAGTAATTGGGCCTGTCCTTGCCTACTGCTCTGCGGAATTTAGAGACTCGTAAAATTATTATTAGTGGAAAAAAGGCCTGGGCCTATTCTGTGTATTATTACATTAACATTTAAGCCTCTGATCCTTCTCGATTGAGTCCCCATCTAGTTGGCCAAGACCATCTTTACAAAATCGATGTAGTTGACATTACCGTCTTCGGTCACTGTGACTCCCTTTAAAAGCTCGTCGACTTCCTCACTAGTTAACTGTTCGCCCAAAGACGTGAGCACGTATCGCAGTTCGCCAACTCCAATCATGCCAGTGCCGGCCTTGTCAAACACCTCGAATCCTTTGGTGTACTCTTCAGGTGGGCCTGGCTGGCGAAATCCGCCTGGTCGGTTCAGTATACCAAGTAAGGTATCAAAATCGAAATCCTCGCCCAGGTTCGCTTGCAATTCCGACACCTCAGCTAGAGTTGGGTTCTGACCGCACGCCCGGAGGAGATCTGCCAACTGGTTGGTAGTGACCCGGTTCACTCCCCGTTTATCAAAAAGTGCAAATGCATCCTTGAATGCTTTGTGGTTCTGGCTCATAGTCGGTGCTCTCTCATAGTTAGTTCTGACGCGCATCTTGGTGGATCGGCCTTATAGATTATTTTCTATCTTAAGGTAAGAGGAAAACAGACCCAGTCGATCAAAGTTCCCATTATGTACAAACTCCATTCTGCCATCTTAACATCTATTGGATGTTCGGCTAAATAGTCTTTTTCTAGGTACTTACTCTTTACTTCTAATTAGTGCAATAAGTTATCTCAGGGTCTATAGGAAACGGGTTCTTTGCTGTGGGTAAATATAGGCTGGGTGAAACTCCCCCCAAGAGGGATATATCATTTGGCAGAGATAGTGTCGTTGTCTTGGCAACAATTCCCGTTCGAGCTACTTGTCAACAAACCACGGGGTCTTCTTTCCCTCTCCAAATATCTGCCAGGCAACAACAACCAAAAACCACCCATAATAATAATAAGTCTGTGTGTTTTTATTTGTCGAGGTAATAAGCAGCGAACCCGTCTCAATCAAAACTAATTTAAAAGGACGCGTTTGCCATTTATTCAAACCCTCCTCATTTGTATATACATATACTAATTTTTTGTTTTAACTCCCTTATCATTGATTGCGTTGTGTGTTCCTAGCTGTGTTAAAGACCACTTAATATTCTTAAACCTGTGCATATTGTTATTCATTCAAGAGTAGCATTGTTTAAAAAACGAACTAGGAGCTAGCTCATTACCTATCCCGCTCTCCCATAATGACTGACCAAGATTATGAACTGGACGATCTGTCGTTAGTTCCCTTACAAGTAACGGTTTTCAAATCTCGTAAACATTTACCTTCCTCAAAAAAAGGTATAAACACAAAAATATCCTTCACTGCTACCTCCAAATCTCCTAAAAACCCCCAGAAATTATCCAGAAAAACTCGTTATGGGCAAAAGTCAAGTCGCAAGGTTCAAACTTCAAGACTTGACATCTCTGATGATTCATTAAACACTGCTTCTGATGAATATGACGCCCCAGTTCGCAGAAGCCGAAGAAGCAGGCGTCCAGTGATAGACATCTATACTGGTGCACCCATCGGACAGCAGTCCGCTTCTTTGAGACAGGATGCGGAATCTATTGCTCCTCCTGATAATAGCGCTGTTCTTCCTGAACCCCGCAAAGATCTAGAGAAAGGTGTGCATGACTATCAGCCAAGCATACTAGATGAAGTTGTTGAAGACATTCGCGAATTTGTGACTGCTGAAGTAGTAGCCACGGCTGAGGATGAATCTCATCAGATGCCACTAAATAATATTTCAGTATCACCCCATAATTCTTCTCCCTCTGAAGCAGGAACTGAGGCTCATTGCTCTGCGCCTGGAAATGACCCTTACTTGGACAATCAAGAATATAATACAGCTGCCATAATAGCATTAGCACATTACCGGAAATCAATAGCTTTATCACAAAAAGTTCTACTAGCCCAACAAAAGACGGAAGCGAAGTTAACTGAGTTGCAACGAATGTGTTTTGATCGAGAAAAAGAATTTGATAAACTTCAGCAGTCTTATGATGAACGCGGGTTACGAGAAAAGAGTTTAAAGAAGAACCTAAAAGAGTGTGGGGAACAGCTAGAGGCTGCACTGGCTTCTGCTTCTCAGGAAGCCCAACAATCGGCGATGTATAGAAAAGAATCTAGTGCTTTAATTGCAGAGCTCCGACAGTCTTTATCCTCTGTTACGCAGGAGCTTGCAGAGCGTGATGAATACATTGAGAACTTAGAATCAGAACTGGCAAACTTGAAAAAGGAACTAGCGCAACAAGACTGCCAAGCATTAGAAGTGTCTGCGCTCCGGAGAAAGATAAAAGAGCAGGCAGAAGAATTAAACCAATCTCGGGAAACTTTAGTTCAAAAAGATAATGAAATAGAGCTTCTGGAATCCAGCCTCGCTGGCCAATCTCGGAAATTTCAAGCATTACAAAATCAGATTGAGCAATGGAAAAACAGCGATGTGCAGAAGTTGAAAGAAGAAGTTTTGAGCGATATGTGCAATGTAACTATTTTAAGCTCGGAGATAAAAGGCGATGAGACGTTTGAGATGAGCTGTTTGCAAAGTGCGAATCAGCAGACTCTGCATTATACTCTGAGGATTTATCAGAGTGAAGAGGGTAAAGTAGTTAACTACGTGCCACATTTCGACGCTGTTCGAGACGATGAGGTGTTGAAATCACTGCCGGATTATATGGCAGAAGAACTGGAGTTCTCACAAGACCAGCTGCATAGCTTCTTCTGGAGAACCCAAACAGCACTGTTAAATGTACAATAGAATGAATGGATCTACGGTATGGGATTGGAGGGGAACTACTAAGTGAATATAATAATTGGTCATGAACGTAAACAGAAGAAGATGAAGAAGAAGAAAAAAACTAGACAATGAATGTGAAAGAAGAGTGGTGGCTGTAAAACAAAAGAAATGGCATTCGATTCACATCACTGTCTGGCGGTAGGAGGAGGATCGCTTTTAGCAGGCTCGGATTCAGGTTTATGGCCCAGCTCTTCCAACAGGCGGGCTCTTGCCCAGTAGACTTTGCCTTGTATATACGGCGAGCCGCCCTTTTCTTTGGCATTAGATTCATAAAGATGTGTGAAGCGTTTCTCAATGGACTCCGGGTGCAGATCACGGGGTTCCAGGTTCAAGATTTTCAAGGCCTCGTCCATAGAAAGACCGGTTGATGAAGAAGACTGGGCCTTAGGTGCAGCAGCACCAGCTTTAGAGGCCTGTTTGAATGCCTCGACTACAGCTTTACCAAATACCTGTGATCCTGTCACCACCACTTTAACTAAAAGTCGGTGTGCCATTAAGGAAAATGCGAGTTCTGGCTATAGAATTACGGAGGTAAGAAGTGGAAGAAGTCCCGGGGAGATTTATTAGATCAAGGAAAGGAAGTAAAAGTATGAGAAATCTCCAAACTTTAATTCCTCGGACGGAGGACTCAACCAGTTGGGAGCTCCCTGATTTCCCCTATTTCTTCTCCGTATTGCACAATATAATTATATATACATATATATTATTATCAATCATTGATATAATCTGTGCAGTCGATTGCTATTTCTGGCAAATTTGATCATGGACTCAGACTCTGTAAGTAGACCTGCATTGTGTTTCTGGACATACGCTAACCTGGTAGCTTTTCGACCGTTTAAAGGACTCCCACGAACTTCAGCAGACCGAAAAGGCCCAAGATGCCCTTCGAGATCAACAAGAACGGGCTCGGTCCATGTTGACAGATGTTCTTGGTCGCAATCAGTCTCGTCCAACCCGTGTGACCGCTATTAATATACAAGGGGCTCGCCATACTCGTACTGCTTTCTTGCAAGCGAATCTGGAGCAACTATTAACCCTCGACCAATCCGATGACCTATCACTTCCTGTGGAACAGGCTGCGCCTACTTTGGGCTCTACTCTTTCCGCTTTAGATATTGCTGCTCAGCGTTTAGCATCTTTTGGAATTTTCGATCAGATCTATTTTAAGCTGGACAAAGGGGTGTCTCCGCCAAGAATTGGCTCCAAAGACCCCGAAGACTTGCTGCCGTTATCCACAACTGTAGTCCTGCAAGAAGCTAAACGGCTGATTTTGCGTACAGGTACAGATGTGGGAAATCAGGAAGGTTCTGCGTATCTATCGGGCTCTTACAACAATGCGTTTGGTGGGGCAGAATCTCTCCAGTTCGATGCGTCTTGGGGTACCCGTACTCGCTCCAACTATATTGCAACATTTAAGTCTCCCATCGCTTGCTCCTCGAACTGGCAAGCAATAGTATCTGCTTATTCTTCGTCTCGGGTTTGTGAATGGGCATCGCATGATCAAATAGTGAAAGGCTTAACTGCCAAAGTAACGGGTACTTTATTATCCTCTGGACCTCCATACACTCCTGGTCGTGGAATAATACCACAGCCATTAGTAACTCAAACCATAGGGTTTGATGCTATTTGGCGTGCCGTTACAAACGTTTCCCCAACAGCTTCTGATACGGTCCGTCTCGGCGCTGGCGAGTCCACCAAAGCATCTATATTTCATACTCTTCAATTAGACACTCGAGACGATAAACTTCTTCCTAAATCTGGCATATTACTGAAATCCACACAAGAACTGGCTGGGCTTCCCGGTGATGTTCCTTTTGCAAAGGCTACGGCTGAAGCTCAGATAGCCCAAAGCTTTTTCGCGGGCAATGTCATTCTTAATCTGTCGGCACGGGGTGGCTTGCTATATAATATGTCATCCAAGTCTTCTCATATAATTGATCGCTTTTTCTTAGGGGGCCCTAACGATGTCCGAGGCTTTGCATTTTCGCACCTCGGACCACATGATGGTAAGGATGCCGTTGGTGGAGAAACTTTCATAGCTGGCGGCATTGGTATATTGACCCGTCTGCCGAGAACGCAACCAGACTCTCCTTTACGTTTTCAAGCTTTTGTGAATGCTGGTTCTTTGTCGGGGCTAGATCGCGCTGATCCTGTTAGAACACGTAAGGAACTTATGGATAAGCCATCTATAGCTGGCGGTGTTGGTCTTGTCTACAGACATCCGGCTGCTCGCATGGAACTGAACTTTTGCCTTCCTTTGGCAATAAAAAGTGGTGAAGGCGCTCGAAAAGGACTACAATTTGGATTGGGTCTGGAGTTTTTCTAAGAGCGTTCTTCTTCTTTCTCATAATACAATAATCTACGAGAATGCCGTAAATTATTGCCTATATATACCATGAGTATTACGACTAACTGTATTATTTTTTAAAAGTAAAAATAAAAATAAAAATAAAAATAAAAATAAAAATAAGACTCTATGCCAAAAACAATCTTAGCTTATATTTAGGAATTTTTTCTAGTTCAAATTGGATAAGCCGGGGTTTTCCAGTAGATCGCGATCTGTCCGCCCTTCTCCATCAAGGAACATCAATCGTCCCAAATGTAATGAATGTCCTAATCTGGTTAAACGTCAATACCTGTCTAATCTAGATCGGATGGCATCTGAGGATGGAACCAAAAATGAACGCCCAAGTCTATCGATCTATTCTGTTATAGCTATATCCGCAATAAGTGGAGTTTTATCAATTTATGGCTATCGAATATATAGAACTAGAGTTGTTAGGTACAAAACTGCAGCCGATCTGCGACCATCTCAGATGGTCCATGGCAATCATACATCAAAACCTCCAACATTGTTTGGAAAAATAATAGCAGTGAACGACGGGGACAATATTCGATTATTTCATACACCTGGCGGGTATCTGGGTGGGTGGGGTTGGCTAAGATCTACACCTAGAGTTAAAGGTGAACCTAAGGGTCTATGGTTTAAATTCCTGAGGAAATTGACGCTCGGAGCAGCATCAGATGGGATGTCGCTAACAGGCCGAACCAAAGCTTTAATTCAAACAATACTTAAAATACATCCTATTTTTAAAAATCGCAAGAGTGTTTCTGGTGGGTTTATGGCCCGGTGGAAATCAGCGATTTACGCAACCATTCGTGAAGAAGAACGAAAATCGGGCCCGATTAGTTCCCAGACTATCCATGTTCGTTTGGTTGGAATCGATGCACCTGAGGCACCACATTTTGGTCAGCCAGGACAATGGGGTGCACAACAAGCCATACATACCTTGCGTCAACTATGCTTAGGCCGGCGGTGCAGGGTGCAAGTTTACAATGTAGATCAGTACGGGCGAGCACTCGGGCGAGTGATCCTAAACTCACCTCTACCACTTCCTAAACATATGCGAGACTTGAGTGCCCTGATGATCCGATCAGGGTGGGCTATAATTTATGAGGGAAAAGATGTCGAATTCGGGGGTGAAAAAAACCTGTATACCCGTATGGAGCAGGTAGCCAAACGAAAACGCCGAGGGGTATGGAGTCGGAAACGCTTTGTGACACCATTGACCTTTAAGAAGAATCAGAGATCGAATTTACAATGACTTAGTAGATAAAATAATAATAATGATATATGATGAGGGAATTACTACGTCGGCAATGCTCAAGACAGCCAGAAGCTATAGCAAACTTTCAGTGTCACTTAGAGCTTACCAATGGATAGATAATAGCCCATGTCTTTCGCACTGAGATAAATTGTGCGCAAAAGTGTTTCTGCATCTATTGTAGATGTAATGAAGTCCAGAAATCCGAATGGCAACATGCCAGGTATATAACCTTGCGCAAGCTCGATGGCATACCCCGTGGAGGGCATGCGGTATTGAATAGCTCGGCCTCTAGGAAGAGTGTTGACATCACCGGGCTGGAAAACACGAGGCTCCACTTCTCCGGGGTAAGCTGCCCATTCTTCTCCGTATATGATGTTGAAATGATCCGTGGCAGTGTGCCGTCCGGAGTGTCCTTCAGTGCCTACAGCGGACCCGAACACAATTAAGTATTCGCTAATTGAGGCGTGATAGATAAACATGTGACCCATCGCACCTCCGGCATTATTGAAGACCCAGTCGTCAAAGTTTAGCTTATTTATGTATTGCGGATAGCGCTGGTGTAACGCGTCAGAAACAGCCATAACAATCTCCGTAGCATTTTTGCTGGCATATCCGCGCTGTGTTTTTAAAGCTCCTTGTTTCTTCAGCGCATCGTTAACGACCTCGGTTATTTCTGTTTGATCAAATACCCATGTATCACTATCGTAGTACAAGGTTGCAACATATAGTGCAGCCAGGAACCCCAATATGCCAGTGATGATGACTTTGGATAAAGTCTTGCAACAATTAGCCATTACTGATAAAGAATTGAGAGCAGAACTAAGAAAGAAAATGAAGAAGCAATGGGTAAAGCTTAGTCTAAGGATAGGAAGTGAGATGCAGGTGAAGTACTCTATATGAAATCTATATATATTGCTGTTTCAGTACACTTCCTGAAACTAAAATATTATGCCCCTGGTTTAGAGTTGATACTTATGGGACAGTGTAGCTGGGGCTAAGAAAGTTTAATTATATGAGATACTAGATGCGTGACAGTTAGACTTCACTATTATAAAATACCTCACCCTAAATTTCTCATGTGCCACAATGTGTTCCAAAATTATGACTTAAAACAAGAGTGGTGACCATTTAAATAAAACCACATTTTGAGAGACTTAAACAATTAACGAATAAGCCACGAGAGGGGAATTTTACTATTCCGGCTTCGAACCTTACTCATTAATTCACCCCATCTAAAGAAGTGAGATAACATTAGTAATAGTGTTAAAGTTTTCGTCTACTTCTATTGGGTAATAACGGTGCTAAACTATAACGAAGTCGTGTAGGAAGTACTTAGATAAATCCCACAGGGAAGTTGATATAGACTAGACTTATTATGCAAATAAGTCTATATCTGTTGTTTAATGTATTGGTAAGATAGCCGTATCCATCATAGATAGCATGTTTATATAAGATGCATATTCTACTATGTTTAATATCGTAGTTTAACAAGCCTCATCGGACTAGCTGTGGATGCTAAATCCTCTGACACTTGGGGTATAGGAGGTTCTTAGGAACGTAATACATCCTTTTAGCTTCACTTGTTGAGTCAGACTGCTCTAACACGTTAGTTAGGTTTTTCCCGAACTATTCGCCCATCTTTCTGACTTGAGATTCGCTGTCTAATATATTTATTTCTTCAAAGGTTACCCTGACTTAATTAAATTACCTGATTTTAAACTGACTGGGCTTAGGATTTCTGTGGGGAAGGGAAGGTTCCAGTTCAACTCATTAGGAGGAGCGTTTTTAACTACCCAGACTAAGTTTATGACATTCACAAAAGAACCAAGGAACCAGACTCAATGAAATCATATCTCCATCTTCTAAATATAATGGAAGATTATCTCTAATAATGTTGTTTAACTAGAGTGATCCGATCTGACCTGCGACCGCGTTTCTTCCCAGTGAAGCAATGTCCCCCTTCTCTGGCTTTTCCAATAGGTTGTTAAGGTAAGAAAGAGATA
The DNA here is from genome assembly GCA_030574555.1 of Tortispora phaffii. Classification (NCBI taxonomy): domain Eukaryota; kingdom Fungi; phylum Ascomycota; class Trigonopsidomycetes; order Trigonopsidales; family Trigonopsidaceae; genus Tortispora; species Tortispora phaffii. The sequence goes on along the minus strand of JAJMFE010000057.1, from coordinate 47,082 downwards.
TAGTAATAACTTCTATGAATCTCTCTTACGCTTCATCCCCAGCTAGCATTTAAATCTCATATATACTCAACTACAAACTTCTGCAAATCTTATTCTTGATCTTTTTGGAACTAGAGCTCTTTTTTTTCTAGCGTCTCATTTATTTTATATACCTTTTTTTTTTCATCTCTGAGGTTCACTTCTGACTCCCTTGTCTTTTTGGGTTGCTACCTCTAGACGAGTTTTACAAATAGATCATGGCTACTCCAGTAGCCACCAAACGGCTTACTCGTGAGTATAAACTCATGCAAGAATCAGCACCGGCTTATATAACTGCACACCCAAGTGAAGCAAATATTCTAGTCTGGCACTATCTCATAACTGGTCCTCCAGATACCCCATTTGCTGGTGGGCAGTACCACGGGACGCTGACTTTCCCTCCAGATTATCCTTATAAACCCCCTGCTATTCGCATGATTACACCCTCCGGTCGCTTTCAACCAAATGTTCGCCTTTGTCTCTCAATATCAGATTACCATCCTAAAACGTGGAACCCTGCTTGGTCTGTTTCCACTATCCTGGTTGGCCTTTTGTCGTTCATGACGTCCACTGAACGAACAATGGGCTCCATTACAGCTAGTGATGCCGAAAAACAAAAACTGGCTGGTCAGAGTGCATCGTTCAACCTAAGAAATCCGACATTTGTGGCTGAATTTCCCGAACAAGCAGCAGAAACAAAAGAGGTCGAGGCTCGTGCTTTAGCTGCCGCTAACTCCCTTGCAGCTCAGAATCAAGCAGCTGATTCAAGTTCTGTAGCAAATGGTTCTAATTCTGAGACCAACCTACCGGGTACTCAGACAAATGGATCTTGGGTTTCGCGACATCGCAAGGCTACAGTTGCCTTACTTCTTCTCGGATACGTAGTTTTTGTACGTCTTATGTCTTAGTCTTTTTGTATATTTCCAAACTGTAAACTATTGAAAGTAGTTTAATACCATTCTTTTATTTAAGTTTCTTGTACTATCTATCGCTGTCTAAAGCGTTAATCCATGGCTGAATGGCTCTATTGCATATGCTTATGCTGAATATCCAGCAATTCACTCATGTTCCTCTTAGTATGGTATTTATAGGTTGCACTCTCATTTATTTCCATAGTAACACTTTTCACTGCAAACTATCTCCAAGTTACCGGCTTGTGCTACATTTGAAGGACAATTGAAGCAGCAACTACCCAACGAAGTTTAGACAATGCAGCTTCGCTGATAAGGTTTATGTTATCGCACTTTGCATCAATAATGGGGTTCCCTGATTTATTAAAGCACTTTATTGTAGATTTAAGTAACCTTTTGATTCAAACATTAGAAGGAAGAAAAAATTTAGGTCATTCAGTTTCAGAAGGCCAGAATTTTCTACTAATATGTCATACAGCACATCAAATATTTCCATAAAGACCACTATAGTTGACAGAACAGGTATCAATCAAATCTTACCTCCAGAGATTATGCAGAACATTTTCAGTTACTTGAGTATCCGAGAGCGTGCTCGTATAGCAGTTACTTGCCGAAGATGGAAAGATTTAACAGTCACATCACCTCTTGAACAACTTGGAATCAAAGACTTTCATCAAGCAGCAGATCAAGCGGTGCAGCTACTTGGTGCCCTAGCTCCTATGGTGAAGCGACTTATACTCCCAGGATTACGTGACGATGAAGGCTTTAATCACATGGCCTTGCGGTTCCGACGACTTAGATCCCTTTATATTCCTAATAGCGATCTGTTTAGCGAAGACGCCTTGTCTTCAGTTTTGAGAAATAACTGTTCATCGTTAGAGATAGTTTGTCTCGGTGCACACCCAAATGCTAGCGTTAAAGTAATTAGCACGATAGCTAATTATTGCAGAAAACTGAAAGTCCTCGATTTGGGTCACACTAATGCTCTCACGCTTTTCTTTCCTCGACAAGAGACTCAATTCACATTAGATCATGAAGCAGAGTATAAAGAAGCATATAGATCGCTGCTCAAAATAATTGATCTAAATTTCAGCCTTTATAGCTTGAGATTAGCTGGATCTTTTTTTCAATCAAAAGATTATACTTTATTGTTGAACTCTATAGCGTCTGCTAATTCCATCAAACTACTCGATTTGTCCGGTAGTGTCGACCTCACAGATCAAGCTTTCCTTGGTTTCTTGGTCCCTAATAATGACTCACGTATTGACCTTTTCGATTTTCAGCAGGAATACACCTTTGGCCAGCGATACACTGGCCTACGATATCTCGATCTTTCGTTCTGCTCGCTGGGCAGAGGAGGGTCTCTATCTGTCCTTCCATTCTCCGCCCCTAACCTTCGCACAATAATACTGCAGGAGTGTCGAACAGTTTCTAACTATAATTTTTCCAATATGATTCGAAACTTAAAAGCCCTACGGCAGCTTGATTTAAGCCGCTGCCAACAACTTGATGATGATTTCCTCGCAGCTTTATCTAGTTCGCCAAGTGCACCGCTTCTTCTTGAAATTCGATTATCAGAATGTATAAGACTTAGTGAGAATGCGCTAGTAAAATTGATAGAAAGTTGTCCAAGTGTCCGGTGTCTCGGACTAGGCAACACTAGGGCTGGGTCTAGTGTAATTGCGGCACTCTTTAAGACCGTACATAATCGTCAAAATGTTAGGAATGTTCCGGAGAAATTGGTTTTGTCTCGTTTAACAACTTTCCGGGGATCTAATTTCAAAGTCACTGATACTGAAACGGTCTTAGGAACTCCTCTTCGTGTAGAGCTGTTCGACTGTGTGGGAATTAATGGAAGCAATATCATTAGTATTCTTCAAAGAAATGCCAGACGCAATCCTGATGAAGGGCTGAATTGGTCAGCTGGAATTATTTATCCTATTTTCCCCGCCATGAAGTTGCAAGTTCTGGCTGATTGTTGCGTTGATGCTGTATTGAATAATAGAGCAAGTTTGTGTTCCTCGATGATTAGTCTATATAATAGATTTGTCACGAGATACATGGATCTTGGTTGGATATTTTATAGAGGCTATTTCTCTGCTACAGATCACATTCCTAATACCATTTTGTCTCGAGCATGTAAGAGACATCTAGGATTGCGCAACACCACCCCAGAAGACATGAGAATCTTGCAAGAGTTATGGGATAAATTAGTAGATGGCAGTCGGAAAAAGCATTTTCCTAGAGGATGCACAATTATGTAGCTTGTGGTCTTTTGTTTAGCATATTCTTGTCAGTTAATAATTCGACAGAAATTAAAAATATATATTTTTATAATGTCACATTTTGCAAAAGATCCCATTGGCGATGATATAGCAGAATCTCAGCAGTCCCCAAACCTTATCCCATGCGATAAGTCCTGCAATCCTTTCTCCTTTAAGATCTACTCTAACTTCTGTTGAAGGTACCGATTTTATTCTACTACTATATTCATGACTTACAACTCCACTTAAATTTCTATTCGCTTTATTTTTTACTCTATTTTTATTCAGCCTTTACTTTAATTGTTTTATTCTCATAGGTCTAGATTTCTGTTCCATAAGTCTTTTCATACTAGAGTATAATAGTACGGCTGTCTTACTCTACTGCAACTGCAGAAGAGCTGGTCTCTTCTGTCATATCTAATCTTTATATATATTATGTCTCAAAGATCTGTCTGCAATTTGTCTGATATATCTTCAACTACACATAGAGCGAATAGCATACCCCGTTCCACCTCTTCGGAAGTCGAACCTTCTGATCAACCGCCTTCCTTTTTTCCTTCTTTTCCATTTGATACTCAAACCGCACAAAATTCAGGCTCATCTCATGAAAATTCCAAGATATCTCCTGCCTATTATGATATCGCCCGATCTCTGGGCGATACTCGAGTGTTGGCAAGTGTACTGGGACACGACGATGGTGATGTAGCTATCGACCCCGAAACTAGTCAGCCTCGTTTTAGTAGTGAAATTCCTCCTATTTCATCTAAGGGATCCGCTATTTTGGGTGACGGCAATGGTAACATTCCTTCTCTTGTTACAGAAGAAGGAATCGTTGCTCCTATTTCCGGTGGTGGCATTCAACGGAAACTAAAGACCCGCCATCTACACCTAATTGCATTGGGAGGCTCCGTTGGTGTCGGTTTATTCTTAGCGCTAGGTAAGTCTATTAGCATTGGTGGTCCGTTGGGTGCCCTGCTTGGCTTTACTATCACTGGTATGATAATTATTTCTGTGATGCTGTCCCTCTGTGAAATGGTAACTCTAATCCCAGTTGCTGGTGGATTGTCCGCATTTGCTTCTCGGTTTATTGACGATGCAGCTGGATTCTCTTTGGGCATTTCTTATTGGTTTTCGTTTGCTATTGCCTTACCGACAGAAATGACTGCTGCATCTCTCATTATGTCGTACTATCCAGCTCTCGTACCAGAAAAGGCAAGTCCGGCCATATGGATCACTGTCTTTTTTGTGATAGTGGTATTGATTTCATTCATGGACGTTCGAGTTTACGGTGAAATCGAGTCGTTTGCTGGATATATTAAAATTTTTGTCGTCTTGCTATTAATCATTTTTAACTTTGTGTTAAATAGTGGACATGTCGGCCCCAAGTATGAATACATTGGGTTCAAATTCTGGAACTCTGCTCTCTCTGATCCTAAGGATAATTTGTATTATGGTCCGTTCCGCCCTACTTATAATTTAATCGATCCCTTGCGACCACTTGATGGCATTGGAGGCGGTATTGGAAGATTACTACAAGTCTGGAGTGCTCTTAGCGTTGCAGCATTTTCATATATCGGTACTGAGATTGTGGCTATAGCTGCAGGTGAAGCCAAAACTCCTAGAATCAGTTTACCTTCTGCAATCAAACGAACTTTTGTTCGGGTTGTTTTTATGTATTTGCTGGGTGTTTTTTCAGTAAGCTTGAACATTTATGCTGGTGATCTCAGATTATTGTCTTATGCACCGTATCATTCCAATAAAATCTCTCAGACAGAGGTTATAGCTTTTGAAGGAAGGTTTGGGGACGGTTTGTGTCATTCTGCTTCTCTTCAATGGTCTATTTTTGGTAACGGGAACAATAGTCCATGGGTTATTGTTTTGCAGAATGCTGCACTATGTACATTTGCTGCTGCTGTTAATGGGCTATTGGTATTTTTTGCATTATCAGCGGGTTCATCTCATCTTTACGCATCAAGCCGCACATTATATGCGCTATCTGTTCAGCAAAAGATTCCAAAGATTTTCTCTAAATGCTGGAAAAATGGTGTTCCGGTCGTAGCTGTTATTGGCTCGGCGTCTTTTGGATTTCTAGCCTACATGTCGGTCAGTGTTATAGGAACGCAAGTATTTACTTGGTTTCTCAATCTTACTACGACCGCAGGGCTCATGGCATGGGGTGGTATGTGTATTGCATATGTGAGGTTTTACTATGGCCTACAAATGCGAACTGATCTAACTCAAAGAAACTCACCTCATTTTCCTTTTAAGTCTCCGTTTCAGCCTTATCTAGCTTACTTTGGAGCTATCTCGTCATTTATTATCGTTTTCTTCAATGGCTTCCACGTTTTTCTAAATGGACGCTTTACTCTTGCGGAATTCTTTGCTTCTTATTGCAGTGTGATACTGGTGGCAGTCGCTTTCGTTGGATATAAACTGGTTAGAAGTACGCAAATAATACCGCTCGATAGGTTAGATCTTGATACTGGAAGACGAGAGGTTGATCTTTGGGAACAGCAAATTTTGCAAAATGAAAAGCCTGTGTCAAAACCACCGTGGTACAAGACACTTTGCTCATATCTATATTAAATTCGTGCACCCTACCATTTGGAACAAGTTTTGAGCTAAACCTGTTGGTGTTACCTTACAATTATCTATGTCTTTTGCTTAATATTAATGACCGCTATTTTTTTAAGTTAAAAAATCAAAGAATTTTTTTTTTTGGAAGATGTTAGCATGAATTGTATCGATAGGAGGATTTCTTATCTACGACGTATTTCAAAAAATATATAGAGTAACTCGCTCGCTCGACTATCCCAACTCAGCATACTCTACTCTGATCAAAATATTACCAGTCATTAAATTTGGGAACCACTAAGCAAGCATATAAACGCTCGGTTAAGCCAAAAAGATCAGGTATGCCTGAATTTGGACAGCTTGTCATTGGACCTCCTGGATCAGGCAAATCCACTTACTGCTATGGCATGTTCCAATTTCTCTCCGCTATTGGCCGCAAAGCTACCGTAGTAAACCTTGACCCCGCCAACGACCATGTGAAATACCCTTGCGATCTGGATATTCGCAGCTTTGTAACATTAGAAGAAATAATGCTCGCCGATGATCTTGGTCCGAATGGTGGAATCATGGAAGCGATGTCTCTATTGAACGCCAACTGGGATGAGTTTGCGATTGCTTTGAAAAAGTTGAAAGGCCAGTATATACTCTTTGATTGCCCTGGCCAGGTAGAAGTATTTACCCATAGTGAATCGTTAAAGGAAATATTTACCCGTCTTGCCAAAGATGACTATCGTTTAGTGGTGGTTAATTTGATTGATTGTGTCCATATACGGACTCCTTCCCAGTATTTATCAGTACTGACTATGGCACTACGCAGTATGCTGTTATTGGGGCTCCCTCAGGTGAATGTCTTAAGCAAAATTGATCTATTAAAACGTTATGGTCCTTTGGACTTTAAGTTAGATTTCTACACTGAAGTTCAAGACCTTGATCAGCTGGAACCTTTGATCAAGAAAGAATCAGGAATTGGAAGCAGATTACAAGGTTTGACTCGGGCACTAGGGGAATTAATATCAGACTTTGGGTTGGTATCTTTTGAGGTTTTGGCAGTCGAAGATAAAAGGTCGATGATTAGTTTAATGTTGGTGCTCGATAAAGCTAATGGATACGCCTTTGGATCAACAGAAATCGGCGGTGATTCTGTTTGGGCTGAGGCAACGAGGTCTGGTCAAATAGATGGACCTACTCCTCAAGAACGCTGGATAGATCACAAGGACTTTTACGATCAGCTAGAGAAAGAAGAACTTGAACAGCAAATGGCAGCGGCCGAAGAAGAAGCTAGAACCAATAATCAGCCTCTATCAGAAGAGGAGCAGTGGCTCGAAGAAGTGAAAAAGTGGGAAGCTGAAAATGGCGGTATAAAGGCTTTTGCACGAAGCTAACCCTGATTTATTCTCCATCCATATCAAGCTAGCAACTGTCGCTCAACTAGTGTTGATAGATACATTCTTAAAAAGTTCAATGATTAACGATTTTAGCACAGGCTCCTCTAACTAATTACAGTCTTTATAACATATTATATTGGATTTATAATTAAATAGAAATATCACATTAGATTTATACTGTTTTTTTAGAGATGGTTTTCCTGCTACTATTCCGAACGTTGGGTTCTGTCCTGGTCTCATCATCAAAGTCAATTGGGTGCTGGTTGTATAAAGTGTCGAAGATTTCGTCTACTGCTATTGGGTAATAACAGAGCTTAACCTATTTCAAAGTAATGTGTAGGAAGTACTTAGATACACCCCACAGGGAAATCAATACAGACTTATACAAATAAGCCTCTATCTGTAATTGAGTGTGGTAAGATGGCCACCTATTACAAACAGACGACAAAGTTTGTCCGTATACGATGTATAATCTACTATGTTCAAAATCGTAGTTTTACAAGCCTCTTCGGACTAGCTGGATGCTAGATCTTCCGACACTTGGGGGTTATGGTGTTCTCAGAACATGATAAATCCTCCTAGGTTTACTGTGTAGAGCCTCTCGAGCACTCTAACATCATAGCTAGGCTATATGCCCGGACTATTTGCCCAACTTTCTGACTTGAAGCTCTCCTGTCTTGTATACTCTTTCAGGAGTTACCCTGACTTAACTAAGTTACTTGACCTAATCTGAGCTTAGGCATCTCGTTGGGATAGGCTTCAGTTCAACATAAAGCTGCTTCCTTTTCCAAAACAAGCTATCTGTAAACCATGTCCACATCAAAAAAAGGAGGGAGTCGTAGTCGTTTCCGGAAGGCGATTGGATTCAATCACTCGAAGAGTGTTTCCAAATCTCAGTCAGAGGTTCCTGATGGCCTTATGGTCGGTGACCATTCTAGAATCGATGTTAGAAGCGAGGATAAACATCGTGTTGCCAAACTAATGCACCAGCGATATTCTACTCGGTTTTCCATGCATGTACCAAAGGATGTGGTGCATGATACATCTAACATTCCCCAATTGCCCTCAATTAATGAATCTTATTCTGCTCCTTACAGTATAGCATCCTCCATTTCAAAAACGCACGATCTGCCCGCCTCATCATCCCCTCAACACCAAAACCTTTCTTACGCAAGCAAATATTCTAGTAATCCCTACGCTTCAAATAATAATCATAGTCTTGAAAAGTCCTCCTATACCGGTGATCAGTTTTCAAAAAATACATCACAATATGTTGTGACTCCTTCCAAAACCGAAATTAGATATGATTCAGACCTACATAGGGGGTTATCGAACTCTTTAGAAGACGAGACTGGCTATTCAGAACTTGATGCTTTCAGTGTACCTGACTTTGACCCTTTAAAATTAATAAGTGAAAAACTACATGGTGCCTCAGAAAGAGAAATTGTCAAATTCACGGAGAATCTGAATACTTTGAAAGATGTGGCGGTTTCTGAGGTTCAGGCAGCTACCAACAAAATTAATACTAAGCTTCTGGAAATTTCATCAACTCTTAGTGCCATGGAACTGGAAGTAAAAGCTACAAGAAAACCGTTATATGATGCTTTGACTGTTGCAGCAAATATAGAAGAAGACGCACGAGCGAACATATCTCGGAGACAGTCCATTAAACCAGTTCCAAACCGTAGAAGTTATCGGAAGAGTATGGTGGAACTAGAAGGACTTTGGGCCAGTGAGCTATCTGCATTATGGAAACAAGTAGAACGATCCCAAAAGTTTCTTCCGGCTGCTCCAGGTCGGCATGTCATTCGTGAATCTCAAGGCTGGACTGAATTGAGTTGTACTACTTGGGAAGCAATTCAGCCTGTTCATATTATTTTATTAAATGATCATTTATTAGTGGCTTCTTACAAACGAGGTTTAGAAGGTGGACCTCGCTACACTTCTGAATCCAGACTTTCGGTCTTATACTGTTGGCCTCTAGATGGTCTTGAAGTTGCTGACCTTTCACAGTCTACTGAGACAAAGCAATCTGGTTTGCCTGCTTTTTCAGTCAAGGATCATATGGGCTTACATGTTTTCCAGGGTAAGCCGTCAGCTGTTCATCATTCTTTTTGGGCTGCAATTCGAGAGAATACTGAAAGGCATCAACGAATTGATAATTCACAACAAACTAATCCGGCAGATTCTCAGGAAATGCAAGCCATTCGCCAAGCTGTCGCTTTTTACTCATCGCAGAAATCCTATTCCAAACAGCTCAGCAAATCATTCACAGATATTGCTATTAAATTTTTAGCCGAACGTGCCATGCTAGATTCTGATCTTAGCCGCAACATTAGAACGGTTAATGGAGAACTGAATTCTCTTCTACTTAATATTATTGCTTCCACGCCTCATGAAGCTGCTGCTGCAGTTTCATCTGCTAAGAGGCTAGTGGAAGAGACTAACCTTGCTGAACCACTTGCCAGAGCCGTACTCAATGTCTTTTTGGATGCTCTAATTAATCGTCTTCGAAGAACTTTGCGCCAGGATTTACATTGGAGCACTATTTCGCTGGAGAAGACTAAAGAAATTCTGCAAGCTTTAGTGGACTTGGGTTATGAAGAGGAAGCTCAAGAGGAGTTTCTTACAGTCCGTGCTGGATACATACAGAAGCAATTAAGCAAAGTCAACTTTCGCGGTGATATAGCTTCATACATGTCAGAGATTGCTATCATACAGTTTACTCTTATTTACAACACTGCAAAAGTTCATAATTCTGTGATTCTAAATGCTAATTTGTCTAGCCGCCTCCTATCATGGGTTAATGAGCAGATTGAATCTTACTGTCTGCTCTTTTCTCGTCAACTTTATTCGGTTTCCCATGATAGTTCTGCTTACAAAATTTCTGTAGAAGAAACCCGAAAACAGGCTGAAAAATTAAAAGAAATAGGTTTAGATGTTGGGTATCTTTTAAAACCTGTCTTTAGTTAAACTATATCATGTAATAATAGAACTCTATCTCCTATTAATTACGTAGTTAGCAACTTTATACTCAATAAAAATATAAGACTAAAATATAAAAAAAACCAATATATGTACTGAAACTATGCGTACTGATCTGCCAATCGCGTAAGTGCTTGGAAAAAGTAAACTATGTTAATAAACTGGCTAATGTTTGCCCTCTCATTCACTGTGTGTACATTAGCATCATACATGCCAACCATTGGAGCAAATCGATAAATATTAGATGAAAGACTCCAGTAATATCGCGTGTCGGTATTCCCAGACATGAGTGATGGTACTACATGTACTTTGTCCAGAAAATCAAATTCTTCCAGTGTATGACGAACAGCACCGGCTAATAGAGAAAATACTTTATTCTCCTCAGATCTGGGTGCGGTTTCAAGAATAGGGCCTTCAACAGAAACTTCGATGTAGCCGTGTACAGTTGAATTAACGATCGACTCGTTTAAGGATACCAAGCCTAGATCAAACGACTTTGCAACTGACTTGAGAGTTTCCACATGTCGATCAATAACTTCTTTAGAAGTCTCTCCAATTGCAATACGATAATTAGATATGGCATATGAGGTTTCTGGTAGAGCGTTTACTTTCGCTCCGCCTTCCACGATGTCAAGAGCCTCTGTAGTAGATAAAAGGTAAGAAGCCAGAGGAAAGAATTCAGAGAGTTTAGAAATGACGTACTTTCTAGTAGCTGCAGAGTTCAGATGAAGTAAGGCTTCACGTAAGGTGAGCCCCACATCCTTACCATACTGGCCTATGCATTGTAGATGCTGATATACAGGACTCTCTGGAATGAGCAAAGGCTCCGCTTGATGTGCTTCTAATGCAACCATAGCAGCTCCTAAAATGCCAATACCCGTATGTTTCGGTGGAATAGAAGAGTGGCCACCAGGAGCGTGCACAGTGGTGCGCACATTCAAATATCCCTTTTCGGACGTTGGAACTGCTGCAAACCAAGAACCAAAAGTTTGTCTAACACCATCACCTTCGTCAACAATCATATAAATAGAGTCAGGTCCATATCGATTCTCTAAAAACTTCGAGAGGTGCGCAGCGCCTCTCTTGCCACTAATTTCTTCATCAAATCCAAATGATAAGAGGATAGAACGTTGAGGATGGAAGTTTCGTTCTTCGATAAGATAAGTCATAGCCTGTAGAATAGCAATCAAATTACCTTTACAGTCCACAGAACCTCTTCCGTGAACATAGACACCATCATAGTGTCCAGAAAATGGAGGGAAGTCCCATAGGTCCAAAGTTGCATTAGGAACCGGAACAACGTCTTGGTGAGCCATAAATAATATAGGCTTAAGATCTGAGTTTGAACCATTCCAAGAAAATAAAAGACCGTATTTGTTAACAGTTTCTACCTCAAAGGTCTTATAAACGCTAGGGAATGATTTCTTAAGATACTTGTGAAAATCACTGAAGATATCGAACCGAGGGTCCTTGGAAGCACTACCCATATCATCAAAAGATTCAGTTGGAATTTTAACTGCACCACCTAAAAGTTTAGCACTTTTATCCTTGTATTCAGCGGTGTGGAAATAGGACAATTCACTATCCTGAAAATCAACTGGGCGTAAGATCCCGTAATCATGGCAGGCGTTCTTCAAGGGAATGACCGCTGAAGGTGATGAGTACGCAGAATACAAATGAATAATGGCAAGAACACTAACCAACGCAATTGCAATGCCAGGGGCACGAAAGCGTCGAGACTGGACGTTCTCAACCGTTGATTTCTCCATTGCCATACTACTACTAAATACTATGACGTAAGGTCTAGGTTCTAATCCAGCAGCAATACGCCTTATTGTTCAACTGAAGCCTATCCCAACGAGATGCCTCAGCTCAGTTTAAGTCAGGGTAACTCCTGAAAGAGTATACAAGACAGGAGAGCCTCAAGTCTGAAAGATGGGCAAATAGTCCGGGCATATAGCCTAGCTATGGTGTTAGAGTGCTCGAGAGGCTCTACACAGTAAACCTAAGGGGATGTATCATGTTCCTGAGAACCTCCTAAACCCCAAGTGTCGGAGGATCTAGCATCCAGCTAGTCCGAAGAGGCTTGTAAAACTACGATATTGAACATAGTAGATTATACATCGTATACGGACAAACTTTGTCGTCTGTTTGTAATAGGCGGCCATATTACCACACTCAATTACAGATAGAGGCTTATTTGTATAAGTCTGTATCGATTTCCCTGTGGGGTGTATCTAAGTACTTCCTACACATGACTTCGTAATAGGTTAGCTCTGTTATGACCCAATAGCAGTAGACAAAATCTTTAACACTTATACTACTGGAATCCCAACGAGGATAAATGATTAATGAAGATATAAAATCTACAACAAAATAAATCGATAGAAATAATCCGCGAATCTGAGCTACACTCGAGACTGAACAGGCCTAATAATAATAATAATAATAATATAATAGGGTTAAATCAAGGATATGGTGTTAGACTCACTCATCTTTGTATTCGTTGGCAATGCGAATGAGCGACTGGAAAAAGTAAACTAAGTCCACATGTTGAGACATTATGGCTCTCTCATTTACTGTATGAATATTTGATTCATGCAATCCTTGAGCAGCTGCAAATCTGTAAATGTTTTGAGTCAAGTTCCAGTAGTGTCTAGTATCGGTATTACCAGGCATCATTGAAGGGGCAACATATACACGGTCCAATGTGTCCAGTTCCTCCATTGTATGCCTTACTGCACCAGCTAAAAGACTGAATACAGTATTCTGAGGAGAGACAGGAGAGGATTCCAATATTTCCTTATCCAGTGTGAGCTCGAAATGGCCTTTATGAGTTGGTTCTAAGATAGTTTCGCCAAAAGATATCAGACCCAGGCCGTGTTTCTTGGCCACTGGAAGAATTAAGTCCGTATGTCTCTGACGAACTTTTGTAGTAGAGTCAGATATAGCTATACGATAGTTGGTGATAGCATACGAGTGTTCTGGGAGAGCATTGGCCTTCGAACCAGAAACCACGACATCCGTAGCCTTGGTGGTTCGAATGATGATGGGTCCAAATTTAGAGACAACTTTTAGCTTTGCGGCAACAAATTTAGACACGAGGCGAATATCCAACTGAGAAAGAATGAATTTTCCAATAGTAGGGATTGTTTTGCCATAAGCCCCAGCAGCTTTAAGGAATTTAAATATGGGCGTTTGCGGATTCAAATACAGTCTTTGGGGCTCGTTTTCAAGAGCGACAATAGCTTCACTGAGTATACCAGCCCCAGTGTGATCAGGTGGAATAGATGAGTGACCCCCTGGAGTAAATAAGGTCGTCTTAATGTCAAGATAGCCCTTTTCAGCTGTTCCAACTCCGGCAAAATAAGATCCAAATGCTTTGTTGATACCATCACCTTCATCAATGATTAGAAGCATAGAGTCTTTGCCATAACGATCCTCTAAAAATTTTCCTAAGAAAGCAGCACCCTGAGGACCACTAATTTCTTCATCAAATCCAAAGGAAAGAATAACTGTACGTGCAGGTTTGTAATGACGTTCCTCAATCAGATAGGTAACAGCTTCCATGGCAGCAATAAGATTGCTCTTACAATCAATTGAGCCTCTTCCATGCAAGTAATAGCCGTCAAATTCTCCAGAGTATGGTGGGTGTTCCCATTGATCTAATGTAGACTCGGGAACAGGTACAACGTCTTGATGAGCCATATATACAATGGGCTTCAAAGTCGAGTTGGTACCTTCCCAAGTATACAAAAGACCAAACTTATTGACCTTTTCAAGTTTCAAAGTGCGGTGAATAGACGGGAAAGTATCTTTTAGGTACTTGTGAAAGTCATAAAACACCGCCCAGCGGGGATCTTCGTCGACATGGCCCATATCATCGAAAGTTTCAGTAGGGATTTTGACCGCTCCGGCGAGTTTATCGACACTACTTTCAAGGTAACTTTCGCTTCGGAAATACTCCAATTCCGATGGTTCGAAATCTGTGGGTCGAACTAAGCTGTAATCCAGACTAGTGGACCGCTCAGAATCGAAGTATATTGGATAAATCTCCGAAAGAATTTCTGACGCTGGTAGTCCAAATTTCGACGCAGCTACTAAGTAGGCAGCAGCGGCCACCGCAGAGGCTAGCACAATCGAAATGAACGAAACATTGGATTTGGCCTGCTTAGTGGTTTCTTTCGCTTTCACTGCCATTTCAGCAGTATTACAGTCCTAAAAGAAATGGTACACAGGAATAATGCTAAGATTCCAATGCAATTCTCAAGTCACAATGTTAATCTTACTGGTATATCTGAATTGGCACACCGAGCGATGATGTGGGAACCCCTTAAATAACCCAGAAAGGCTGGATAATAATAGCACATTGCAAATAAGGTTCGAGATAAAGTTGGTTTCGCTTTCGAGGTGCTGAGTTATTTCTTCTACATCATACGAAATACAAAAAGTGATTCATCGTAATTATTTCTGTTTTGTTACACATATTAATGAAAATTAAGTATCAACTGACAAAAATAATAATAATAATAATGATCTATAGAAGTCTGTAGAGTCGTGAGCAGGTCTAACTAAACAAGTAGGCTGCTACTACGCATTGTAGATATGGTAGGTATATATATATATAGGTAGTGTGTGGTGACTACACCATGGATTATTATTATACAAAACAAAAATTAGCTTATGCTTCGATTCCATTATTTCCATCTCAGAATAATTGTTCTCAGCCTTTAAACCTTCGGTCATAATAGGTTATATTTTTATGTAAATAAAAAAAATGTAACAACTCTAAAAAAAAATGCCTCGAGCCGGATTTGAACCGACGATCTTATCATTACTAGTGATACGCCTTACCAACTTGGCCATCAAGGCTGTCATTGTGTTACTATGAACAGCTATGTATATAAGGCCTAGGTGTCTAAAATAATACTCTTACCTGGACCAGTTATTTCCATGCAGAAATACTTTTTTACTTCAATTCCAATTACCGATATTGTATCATTCATTAAATATTTAAAATACCATTGAGCCACTCTTGCAGTAACTCTTTATCCAGGTTACGGCCAATAAAGATTAGCTTGCTAGTGCATGCGGGCTCGGCAAGGGAAACCGGATCAATGATATCATATGTCTCCCTAACACCCTGAATGACCTTCTGAGAGCCATCTTCGCCAAATAATAATCCTTTCAGTCTATCTATCTCTATATTGGCCTCCTTAGCTGGAGAGAGTTTCCATAATACCATCTCGATGAACTTTCTAATGGCTTCCAGATAGGGTTGATTGTCAGATAAAGAAGGCAGAACAGGAGCAGTGACCATTACAGTAGAGATATCATCATGTATAGCTTTGGTACGCTCCAACTGTGAAGGAAGTTCCAAAAGTGAGTCGTAGGCCTTCAGATCAAGAACCGCATTGATGTCGACATTGCCGTACTGACAGGTAACTTGTTTGGCAAGAGCATTATATTGCCGAAGTGTATTTTGAATAAGCTCTAAATCTGCACAGAGATCGGTCTTGTTGATAATAAGTAGATCTGCCAGAGATATCTGAATTTGAGGAATTCTAGTACCATTCAGTTGTTCCAATATATACTTAGCATCTACTACCGTAACGATTCCATCAAGGTATATGGAAGACTGCAGTGCACTATCTAGCCAAAACATGTTTGCTATTGGAGCAGGATCAGCCATTCCTGTCGTTTCGAGTAGAATGTAGTCGAACTTGCCTTTACGTTCCATCAACGTCTCGATGGCAGCTACCCCAGTATCACGAACTGAGCAGCAAAGACAGCCATTTCCCAGTTCCAACCACTCTTCATATGCTTGGTCCCCGTCCTGAACAGTAAGACTCTTCTCCACATCTATTGAGTCGCCAAACTCGTTCAGTATCACTGCAATCTTTCGGGCGCCGGTTTCGGCAATACGTTTCAGTAGAGTCGACTTTCCACTACCGAGACATCCGGTGATAATTGTCAGTGGCACCTTCTTGTAGGTTTCTTCTAAGTCGATCGGAACTAAATCTGGGATTTCATCTTCCATTCCTTTATGGTTATAATAGAATAAAATAAAAGAAGTCCCCAGAAATCGGAAGGGCTAGATAATGGATTGTAATAAAATCAAGAAATGCGAGAAGAGTTAGTTAGCTGTCACGTGACAATAATACGCGCAGGGCAATCGACTTGGCAGAATATCCCTCCATAAATCATAATCAATCTCAAGCACACAGTTAGTTAGCTATGATAAGACTGAAAGTAAACCGCTAGATCTTTGGCTTCCTTCTCCATGTCTTCGATGGACCTTACTCCCCGTAAATTTCGCTCAGCGTCAAGATCGGGCTTGGCAGTTGCGTTTTGAGCAGCTCGAACCGCTGCTCGAACTTTTTCAAATTGCAGAGCAAGATCCCCGTCAGAGGAGTCTAGAAGATCGTATATTTCGTCAGAGTTAGCTAGATCACCTAGCTTGCGAGGGATAATATGGCAATGAACATGAGGCACGGTTTGGCCAGCTACTGGCCCGTCTTGGACGGCAATATTGATCCCTTGAGCTTGATGAACCTTCTCGATTACACTTGATACTTTCTGGACTGTTAGGAATAAGTCGGACATTTCTTCCGGGGATAAGTCGTTGATTCGAGAAACCACCCGCTTTGGACAAACCATTACATGGCCTGGTAAAAGAGGTTTGATATTTACCAGTGCAAAAGAGAGTTTGGTTTGATAGAATATCTGTCTAGAAACATTATAAGGCCCGAAAAGCATAATTCGATATCTGTTATCGAAAAAAAAAAAGAAAGAAAGAAAGAAAAAACTCAATTCTCTATGCTGTGACTTTTATAACCTGGTCTTCTTAGTTCTATTTATTTGTTCTATTAAGTCTGTCAAACAGTACGTACTTGGGCTTGCTTAATAAAATGAATGATTTAAGCTATTAGTAGCAATTATAGTATAGATTCGGGTTACCCGGCCTCTCTATTATATCCCAACCACCATCATCTTACACTACTTTTCAGTCAGGCATCCCCAATCCGCACACACCTTTTAATTAAACCACACTGGAATGGCTGAATTTGCAAGATACATACCCCCAACACATCCGCCAACGGTTCCCCGGGCGCCTTCTCAAGATCAGTTTCAACGCGCTCAACCTCCCACGACGTCCTTGGGATCACAGCAGGTAGCTGGGACCTTGTATACGGCAGCCGAATCCGCGCACGATCGCTTATCTCGAATGTAAGTAGTTTTTCCTGTACACCCGACTGAATGTCATTGTGGGTGATTGATTAATAAACAGTAATAGTGAGTAATTTATGATATTTGAAGGAGTTTTGGAGGAGTTTTGGAGGAGTTTTCCTTGGCTTTTCTT
This sequence comes from Tortispora phaffii, assembly GCA_030574555.1. Taxonomy (NCBI): domain Eukaryota; kingdom Fungi; phylum Ascomycota; class Trigonopsidomycetes; order Trigonopsidales; family Trigonopsidaceae; genus Tortispora; species Tortispora phaffii. The sequence continues at coordinate 29,582 of JAJMFE010000057.1, read as the reverse complement.
TTTGGTACTTGGTTTTTTTTTTCCATTTCTTTTTCCTATCGATCTGCCGCGATAAAAAAAAATAGCCAGCCAACCTTTCAGCCAATCAAACAACAGTATTTGGAAAAGTCAGACCAAATGGTTTCAGATAGTCAATTAGCTCTGTTAGCTGTTTCGATCGATTATCTTTGTGATATTTCTCTGTAACATGCTATACGCAAAGAAGTCATCTCTTTTTTTTCTTTTCCTGAATGTGTCATCTTTTCAGTCTGGGCTTTCAAACTAGCTGATACTATTGCTGGGCTGGTTCCTTACATAGATTGTTCTTACCCTGCTTGTCCCAAACCTCTCGATATTGTTGCCTGGCTGCATTTATCATCATCTCCCACATGGAAGACGAGAGTCCAGGGCTGAAAGTTACTTTCGGGAGGGTAGTTCTTAACACGTTTAGACTTTTTTTTTCCTTTCAATTTCCTATTATGGAAAGGTCTTAGGTTTCCATGATCAAGAGACCCGCCAAGCTTACCACCACTACTTAGCACTTCTTTTTTCCCATTCTATCTACGTCTCCATACTGCCGCCATTTTCTACATCTCCTTTGCTCAAAATCAAGCCTCTGTTTTATTAACAGTACTAACTTTTTAGTGACACTTTTTTGCAAGCTCGTACCCCATCTCCGCAAGCTTCCACTTCAGTAAGTATTCTTCTTTCTTCGGCTTCTTGCTATTGGCTCTTTCAAGACCCTTCGTTTTTTTTTCGATGCAATCAGGCATTCACTGGATCAGGCATTAGGCATTAGGCATCGTGATTATTGAGCCCTGTTCCATGATCTTGGGTTCGTTTAAGCAAGTTGGTTTTTATTCATGGTACAGCCTTCTTCTCCTGCATACGACCCACCGCATTAATCGCTGGCTTTGCTTTAATAATCTCTACCGCCACTCAATTCCTCTTTTTCTATTAATTTATCTTTAGATTAGATACCAATTATGGCCGCTGTTCTCCGTACGCCTGATTCTGGTGAAGGTCATGAGCCTCTTGTTTTCGGCAAAACTAACATTCAGCATCAAGCTCCGACGCAATCGAATATTTCTGTCTCATTATCTCCTGGCTCTACTGGAACTTCCTTTTCTTCTAATAATAATATGGACTCCTCTGAAACAGGCACTGCGGCTGCTGCTCAAGTATCCTTGAGTGAGTCAGTTGCTGCTCCTCGTGGTAGACTTTCTGTTCGCATTCTGGAGGCCAAGGATTTGCATATCGTTGTTTCTGATCCGAGTCCTTATGTTGTTTGTACTTTTGAATCGAATGAGGCCACTTCTGCACCTTGTGTTAGCTACTCTAGCAAGCCTCGTCGTCATTCTCCTGATTCTGAATCTAGTTCGTCTCGAACGGTCTCTATTGCCATCCCAACGACCCGTAATTCATCTTCTTCTCGAATTGCTTCTCAGACGGCACTGATAAATCCTACTTGGAGCTACGAAGCGACATTTGACGTCATCAATCTAGCTTCTGAGATTGAAATCCAAGTATATGATGCTAATGACAACGACCGCTTTCTTGGGTTTGTTCGTTTTAAACCAGATCTTTCTGGAACCGGCGATCGTAAAGAATGGTACCGGTTGTTGGCTCGTACTCCTGAAGAGACTGTCTCTGGGCAAGTCATGATCAGTACCACCTATACTCCTGTTACCAAGAGTCATTATGGCCCAGAGGATTTTGAAGTTCTTCGTTTAGTGGGAAAAGGAACTTTTGGTCAAGTGTATCAAGTACGCAAAAAAGATACTCAGCGTGTCTATGCCATGAAAGTTCTCTCAAAGAAAGTCATAGTCCAGAAGAAAGAAATTGCACACACTATCGGTGAGCGCAATATTCTTGTGCGAACAACAACCACCGACTCGCCTTTTATTGTCTCTTTGAAGTTTTCTTTTCAGACGCCTTCAGATTTGTTCTTCGTGACCGATTATATGTCTGGCGGTGAGCTCTTCTGGCATCTTCAAAGAGAAGGTCGTTTCTCTGAAGAACGTGCTAAATTCTATATTGCTGAGTTGATTCTTGCTTTGGAACATCTCCATAACAATAACATCGTTTACCGTGACCTCAAACCTGAAAATATTCTGTTGGATGCCAATGGTCACATCGCTCTTTGTGACTTCGGTCTTTCAAAGGCCGGGCTATCGTCAGATATGACCACTAATACTTTCTGTGGTACTACCGAGTATCTAGCTCCTGAGGTTCTCTTAGATGATGCTGGTTATACCTCTATGGTTGACTTTTGGTCGTTGGGGGTCCTTATATTTGAAATGTGTTGCGGATGGTCACCTTTCTATGCCGAAGAGACTCAGCAGATGTATAAGAATATTGCCTTTGGAAAAGTACGATTCCCTAAAGATGCACTCTCTGTTAATGGCCGTAATCTCGTTAAAGGTCTGCTGAATCGGAACCCAAATCATCGCCTTGGTGCTAATGAAGATGCAAAAGAGCTCAAAGCCCATCCTTTTTTTGCAGATATTGACTGGGATTTGCTCCAACAGAAGAAAATTCCGCCTCCTTTCAAGCCACATGTCAGCTCAGAAACTGACACCTCGAATTTTGATCCTGAGTTTACCGGAGTTTCTACTAGTGTGCTTAATCAAAATTATTTAGGAACGGGTTCAACTCCTCTCTCTCCCGGTCTTCAAGCGAAGTTTCAAGGCTTCACGTTTGTAGATGAATTTTCAATCGAAGAGAATGTTGAGCGCATGAGGGGCTCACGAGGGCCAATTGATGATGATATAGACTTTACCGATGAGGATGATATGCTAGATGAACGGTCTGATCGTCGTAATTTCAACAATATTGATGGTTATGAGGATGAAGATACTCTCCGCAGAATGTCTGGTGTGGAACCTGTCCATGACGATGATCACTTCATACCTAGTGAGCACTTCTATATCTAATCGAGTATTTGATCTTGCCGATGTAATTTGCTGTTGCCTGTTTCTTATATTATGCACTATCAATCTTGTGTATTTTTTGGATTAATGAAGGTTGTCTTCAAGCTGCTGGCAGTTTGTGGCCTCCTCAGGGGCATCTGTAATAAGACCATCTGAGCTGATGAAGACTTTATTAGTCTCTATCATAGTCATTAACTTCACACTTAATATCTCTATTCTACTATATATTTAAGCCATAATAGTATACGTTGGCATATATTATCAGACTCGTGTTATATAGTCTTGGAATACTAAAATAGTATCTATAATAAATATATTATACCTAATCCCTTCATTGTGCCATAAATATATAAACCTGAATTCAGGCCGTTGGTGCCTCATTACGAGGCATCGTAGAGGTATTTACTGCTCGATCTTTGAATAAATCCTCAATGGCAGCGTAATTGAGTTTCTTTGAAGCCCGCTGCTGTAACATAAGTTTTCCGCTCTCTGCTGGGCTAACAGGAACATCTGAAACATGTGTGCGTCTGCTCTTGGCCCTACGTCGTTTCTTGTTGTATTTTTGAACACCGTTGTTACCATTATGTTCCTCTTGAAGGCGTTTGGTTTCCTGGTCCAAAAGATATTGACGATTAATATGAGTCCAGACACGTTGTTTCATTTCAACTTCTTCAGGACGCATAATTACTGACTCGATCTCTTCATCGTCCACATCTGCAAGATCGTCTTCGTCATCTAGTCTGACATTAATATCTTTTTCACTTCTTTGAGCTTCTTTTAGTCTTTCATTTTCTGCAGAACGAGAAAGAATCTGAAATTGTTGATCGTTTAAAGTCTGGTCTAGTTCATTGGCCATTTCAGCTTCTTGAGCTTCATCCAATTCAACAATCTGTGCCAGCGCTTCAGGATCTTTCGTGTTAGTATTTCTAAGGAGTTCAGCTCTGGCTGCTGCTCTGCGGCCGATCTCTGCCGCCCGTGCATGCGCTGCCAAAACGCTTCCATCTTCTGGATATGTACGCGATTGTTCGATTTCACGACGGCGATGTTTGGTAAAAGAAGGAGGATCTGCCTCTGATTCTATGTTTGTACCTCTAAACGCTTCCACTGTGAGAGAACCTGCGGCGGTAGTTTTAAATTCGTCAAGACGACGTTGAATAGTATCTTCAGCCACCTTGGCAACATAGACTATTTCGGATTTTGTTCGACAGAAATTATTCATACGGGCTGCTACCAGTATGCAAGCACCGGCTACGCCTGCTGGTCTTCGGCCTTGGTGTAACCAGTCTTTGCCCATTCTTTGAACAAGTCTCACTGCGTCGTTCATGACCTTGTGGGTTTCATTTCCGAACCCCAACTTAGATGCAAACCGTTGGATGTAAATAGAAGGATCTATCAGGGGAATATTCTTGATATTAAGCGTTTGAACGAGTTTAAGGTAAGTAGCACCGATGGCAAAAACAGATACCTGTAGAATATCAGCGAAATCAATCAACATGTAGGTACTTTCCTGCTGTCTGCAAGCCACATATAAACATGCAGCAATTACATGTTGAGACCTTCGCCCTTGAACAAAATCTTGGGCAACAGCAAGCTGGAAGGACCGATAGGCGGCATCGGCTATGAAATCAGGAAGAGACATGGCAACCGCGAGATTGTTAATTCGACGTTTGCCGTTGTTGAGAGTCAGCTCACGAGAGTCTAAAGAACCCTGCTTTCTGAAAGTGTCTCCAAGGCCCCTGGCGTGAGCTTGATCAGCACCAATAAAAGATCCTTGGACTACAGCCGCTCCCGCAGTGTTTTCTCCAAAAGCGATCTCCGAGACAATGTTATTCTCCTCAACGACACATCCGCATCTTTTACAACATAAATCATTCCGGATATTATCAAGTTCAAGTTCTGTACCTTGACAAGATGGGCAAATCAAAGGAGCCATGTTTGCTCAGCCTAGTGTCTTAGTTTCGGAGTCGGATCAGTATTTAATAGAGGGTTTCGTAAGACAGAAAGTTGATCCAGAAGATAGCTTGGGACATTAAATTGATACGGGTTCAGCTCCAATGATTGGCTACATTGTTGGACAATGTCATAGATTCTAATGATAATCATGTAATGATGAGCTGCAATTATAGAGAAAAAATATAAAAATAAATAAAAAATAAAGATACCAAAAAATTGCTTTTTGTAAATTAATAACTCAAACACGACTATAAGCTGTGCGGTGAATTCAACAAGTTCTCTTTACTAACGCCAAACTTCTAAGTCGAGCAAGCAGAAAGGGCCAAAATATTATGCATTACTTGGTAATACTTATACAGAAAACAAAAATAATGGTAGAGTACTTGTCATTGTTTTTTAAATTAAAACTATCATAAAATGGGCAGGAACAGATTTATGTAGCTGTGTGATGTATGGTATATAGTGCATGGCATTTAAAAACACATGGCCCATCCTGACTTTTATCGCCTTTTTCTTTTTTCCGTAAATTTAGTTCTGCAGCAGATCACGTGAAACTATGGTTAGGCATGTAACATATTTCTCTCCGGATATTTCAAAAATAAAGGTATTATTGCCAAAGAGTTGGGTTCCTCCCCAGTTTGCAAGAAATTGGTCCTCGTGTTGTTCCCGTCCAATAACCTCAATTGAGCTGCCAGGAGAGTCCATTATTGAGCGATTTAAAATTATAGGACCTTTGAGATTGAGTTTAGAGTCTATGGCATCAAAATCACTTTCAGAGTTAATATCAAAAGAAATCATACTCCAACGGCAACGAGTTCTCTCATTGAAATATAAAGAACCTGGAATATTGCCGTGAAACAAAACCTTCTCTACCACAGAATTGGATGTGCAAAAAAAATCCAGTCCTAAGTTAGGATAATTCAGAAAGAAACAAGACGAGTCCGGTCCATATGTTAGTGGCATGTGACGTAGCAGTAACGAATCGGGTTGTTTAACGGTCCAAGACGTAGGTGGTCCAAAAAATTCAATAATGCTCTGCACATGATTTGTGCCAAGATAAAGCTCATATGAAGAATTTCCTTGTGTGAATAGTATGCGTCCTAGTTCGATCTGGGCAACTGGTCGTAGAGGAAGTCCCCAGGCAGGATTTTTAAAGCGTTCCTTCAATATTTCATCAGACACAGTCAGTCTAATATAAGCATTGTCGTAATTTTCACAGAAATGAACTGCTAATCCTGAGCAACGCTCTGAATCACGAGCCATTAGCATTGAAACAATTTCAGTCGACTTGGCATTTACTAGAGACTTGTCAAGAGGGAATTGAAACGAGATTCCTGGGTAAGATACAATAAAGACCCATTTAGATTTTAGCTTCGCAATGTAACCAGGACTAGATGGACCGAACGCGTGAGATATCTGCCGGAATGACGGTGCAGTTAGATCTTTGTTGAATGTGTGGGTGCCCGCAGACACAAGCACAGACGTCCATGAGGTCAATTCTATAAGTTCTAGTGTTTGTCTAGAGGCATTGAACTTAAGTGATATGCCTCGCGAGGTCAATTGCAATGCTATCGGATTTTCAAATAGGTCGTCCCAGTCCATCAGCAGCTGGACGGGTTCTGTGAACTTTCCTGGACCTCTCAGAATATGCATCACATCGTATAACGAATCTCCTAGTTTGAATGGACCTAGTCCTTCCTTAGGCTTGATCTCGACGGTTGACAGCAGTGTAGATGCCATATTGTGGGCGACGGTTATCAACAGGGTTGGCTTATCTAGTTAACCAATCTTGTGCTCCAGATTATGATAGATAGAGATTTATAAGGGGGGATCTACACGAGGGGGAAGAACTAGTTGGGAGAAGGGGCGATTTTGATTGGTCAGAAAATGTGTCGGTGATTTTAGGGTTGTTAGGGCTCAAAGGGAGAGCGGGCGGGCTGGTTCCGCTGCCTCGCTTTTGCTTCCTTTCCTTTTCCCGTTTCGTCTCTGTAACTCTCCTAACTACTACATATATCCCAGGTAGTTTTACTTGCCTCACCCCACATTACACACTTTTTCAGATTTACATACATTGTATTCTGCTCGTGTGATTTAAGTGCTACCTCTATTTTTCTCTGGTTTCCTCTATATTCGTCTTTGCAGTTGATTCATCCGCTATCTTTAAATTTCCTCCTTAAACCCGCCTAGTTTTACGCCCCCATGGCCTCTACCACCACACCTCGAACTTCTTCCACAGCAACCCGATATGCTCAGTTTAAACTCGTGCTCTTAGGTGAGTCTGCTGTTGGTAAATCCTCTCTTGTTCATCGGTTTGTCAAAAACTCTTTTGATGAATACCGAGAAAGTACTATCGGTGCTGCTTTCTTAACTCAGACTGTAGCCATCGATGATACCACTACGGTTAAGTTTGAAATTTGGGACACTGCAGGTCAGGAACGATATAAAAGTTTAGCTCCAATGTACTACCGCAACGCCAATTGCGCAGTGGTGGTTTATGATATCACACAGTCCGCTTCACTCGACCGAGCCAAAGCCTGGGTCAAAGAACTTCAGCGTCAGGCCAACGAGAACATAGTTATCGCCCTTGCAGGTAATAAACTCGATCTGGAGTCTGCTAGGGAAGTTGAGACTGAGGCTGCTCAGGCCTATGCTGATGAACTTGGTCTTCTATTTTTTGAAACTTCTGCTAAAACCGGGCACAATGTTCTTGAACTTTTCACTGCCATCGCGAATAAGTTACCTATAGATGCCGCATTAGCTCGACAGAGACCTGCGACAAATCGTGTTGACCTGTCTCGTCCTTCTCAAACTTCTTCAACCAATTGTAACTGCTAGATGTGAGTAGACTTGACGTCTACTTTGCTTCATCTTTTTGAAGACTCGCCTCAACTTCCAGATTGGTTTTATGACGGATTGTATTGCTAATCATGTTGTATGTCTTTTATTTTCGTCTTCTCTTGGCTTTAAACGGCTTTTTTTTTTCTTCTTATCTCCTCTTTTCTCCCTTTATTCTTTCCCACTATTTTTCTTTATGTTTGATACTCTCCCGATTTCTACTTTGAAACTTTTATTCATTGCTTTCACATTTTGCCCTGGACTCTTATACGTTAAGTTTGGTTAGATTCAACACATGCTAATATTAAAATGATATACCGGTGTTTCAAGCGGTGACGATCTTTCTTCCTAGCAAGGCTAGGTACGCAGATAGTACTCTATGGTCTGGTGCATAATCCTCCAGAATGTACCCCGTGGCCAATAATCGCTATATAGATTCCAGTTAACCATAAAGTTAATTTACTGACCCATACGTAGTCTAATATTAACAAAAGTAATGTCAATATAAGATACTCGAGTCTTAATGCAGTCGGACGGCAGCTGAGAATACATATCACTAGCTTCAGTAGTATCGCCATTCCTTGAAGCCATGGAGAATTGATTCGATTCAGACCAAGTACTCTTCTGTTGTAAAGAGGTTTTGTTTGGTTTATTTGAGTTGGTAACTTCGGACGGCTTGAGTTGTTTGGTGCTGAAGCGTCACTATCTGATTCGAGAGATGAGATAGTTAAGGGTGGTATATAGGAACCACTTTGGTTGCGAATATGAGAATTACTCGAAAAGTGGTTATATTTCGGCGAAATATTCTGCGATCTAGCGCTTCTTCGACTGTGTCGTGAGAGAAGCGGTGAGTTCTCAATCATAAAAAGAAGTTCTTCAGCCTCAGGTCTGTCCTCAGGGTTAACGGATAGAAGTCTTTCTAAAGTATTTATAAGTTCCTGTGGGAGATCATTCCTGGTTTGTGGAATCGGTATGTCAGTGATATGAATGATTTCCTCCTTTAGCTGGTCGAAGCCCGTATCCATATTGCCTCTATATGGCATCGATGAAAAACATAGGTAATACGTAATCATTCCCACGGCAAACATATCACTTTTGAAGGTAAATTGGTTGAGTTCGCCATTATCTCCTCTCTTTAAAACTTCTGGAGCTAAAAACAATAATGTTCCCGTTGCACCTGTTGCTCTCCTGGATTGGCCAACTGCCAACCCTTCTCCAAAATCAGAGACTAATAACCTGGGTGGGGTGGATGTTCCGCGGAGGAGGCAGTTGGAAGGTTTCAGGTCGCAGTGAATAACACTATTGCTATGTAAACATGCCACTCCAGAGACGATGTCATACATGAAGGAGACTATCTCGTTCAGGGTCAGAACTCCGTGTTCAGACACGTATTTCTCTAAAGTACCGCCATCACAGTACTCTTGTAACAAGAAGAGGCAAGGAACAGTAGGTCCGAAGTTGCTAAATTTTGCCTCTTCTAGCCAAACATGATTATATGAAACTAGATTAGGATCTGTCAGTTGAAGCAGCAGAACCTCTCGAAGAGCCCGTTGTAACCAGTCATGGTCGTCTCCAACTGGTACCTGTTTGCATGCAAAGAGCCCTAGAGCTACTCCATCTAAGATGTGCTCGACCAAATATACTGCTCCTCGGCCACCCCTACCAAGCTCCTTTTTGACTACAAAAAACTGAGAGAAATATCCTTGGCTAAAAGCAGAGTTTGAGATCTTAGTTCCTGGTGGAAGTAACAATCGAAAGTAATCTCTACGAATAAACGGATCAACATCAGATAAATCATCTTCAGAATCGTCTTCAAAAGGGTATTCTGTGGGCTGGCCACAGAGCACACAAGTGCTTGAATGTTCTTGGACATACGACAATTCCCCGGATAGATCATCATACATTACCATGGCCCCCGTTGAGGGTCGCCGTCTGTAGTTAGTAGTGGACACCACAAGAGTACGATATTTTTAGCCACTTACAATACGAGTTTCCAGTTTGCCCGGTCCCTATACGGAACTATAGACATGATCTCATAGTCTGGATGTTAGAAGTATAGTTTAAGCTGCTCAGATTGAATTTTGGGGGTTTTTCACTGTCACGAGCCCCATCGAGTTGGGATACATCTCTTAGACTAATTACTTAGGAGCTGGGACCAAAGGGCCTCAGAGAAGCAGGTCTAGGGACCAGAACTTGCCCAAGTGAATCGAAGGACCGCCCGAAACACAGATATGAGTTAGAAAAATTTTGAAAATTGGACCGAAAATATGGCTGTTTTTAGTATATAATTATGTAAAAAAAACCAAAAATTTTGGTGGAGTAAGTAGTGTATGGAAGGTTTAAAATGGCGCCTTCTGATTGGCTGATAAAATTAGAGTTTACCGAATTTAGACGTAATATGCGGTTTTATACGTATTTTTACACACTAAATGAACGGAAAACGAGATCTAAAACAATGAATTAGAGAAAATAAGCCTATGGAGGCAGTTTAAAAATCAATATATTATATATATATTTTATAATATTTTATATTCGAAACGATTGACCACCTCGAATCAAGGTCTAACCTGCGATCTACGAATTTGGAGGGCAGAGTTCTTCAGGCAAATTTCCTTCGAGAAGAGACCTTATAGAGAGCGGTTTGCTTCCAGCTCTCTGTCTGTGTGCTTTTAAAATATCAATGCATTGGTCCGATGTATAACCAAGAGAAATCCCATACTCTACAGCCTTGTATACGCGGGAACGTCTGCTGTAAGTGCGAGCGATGGCAGAACCATGAGGCCTTCATTTGTTTCCAAATAGTGCGTTAAGCATTTTCACAGCAGGGAATACTGTTGATGTCCCAGTTTAATCATTCCTACTGATTTTGAAAGTGGTTGGGAGCCTATAATTAACGGGAATTTTATTGCTCGATCTAGCGGAAAGAAATCATTTTCACGATTATCAAGAGATTTGCAGTATTTAACTATATTGAGATCATCTCCATCGGCACCAATGACAGAAAATCCATAAGCAGTGTTGACAACTTCTGGGAGATACTTTATAAGTATAGCTTGTTCGCACTAATGCTCTTGTCGCACTGCGCAAAGTTCCTGGAATATCAAATTCAAGATACGGTCTCTGCGGTTACTGAAATCTGGCATTAAGTAGCCTAAACTTGTCTGCTTTCGCAGCAATACATGAGTTCCGTCTGTCACGATCTTCAATATTAAACAACTCGTTAACGCGGTCATTGTGGGTCCTATTTCGACCCGTTATGGACGATAATCGAGAAACATTTCTCGTCGAGTTTCTCGTCTCATATCAGTTCTGTGTAGTCTGTGATATTTCCCGGTTATGTAAGTACCACCAACACTCATTGTATTTAGAATCTTATTAAAAATCAAAAGATATTAATTCTCGATTTATTTTTTACATTTATATTTTGTACCTATTGTTCTTTAAGAAACACTTTCGGTTCGAAAGATGATAGACATTTGTGTCTCAAATCTTAAAATTACTATAAAGAAAGAAATTGCTAAAAATCAATGAATCAGCTCTTAGTTAGAAGGCAATTCACTGGTTTTTGTGAAAAACTCTAACTCGGTCAAAAACCCAAATTTTACGGTCACGATGGGTTGGGTCACGGCCAGAGAGCTGGGGCCTCCTGGTCGAGTTGGGAGAGATCGACCCCAGGAGGGAGGTGGTGGTGATACATACGTGTGTATGTATCACTTGTTTATGTTTCTGTATCTATGACAACAGCTAATCTAATCGGTTCCGTGTGAGCTGGAGGATAACGAATATGATTGATAATTAAAGCAAACACATCGAACCGTCTCGCTGATTTAAACGAAAGGTTATGTACGAGTTGTAACTAGATCCTTGAGCTCTGGTCTCATAGGTTCATAGTCTATATTCATTGAAATGAAAAATCCAGATTAGGTTAAGTCTAGGGCACGAATACTTCAGCCATGATTACGTAATCCCGTGTCTAAGACTCTACTACGGACTATAATATTCTATATTGAACTGGTTTAAGCGTCTGTTCTAATATATATGTTAACCACATTATCTATATCAGCTGCTTTTTTTTATGTTTGTTGTAAACCCAATCGATGCTTACTCCACCATCTTTAGATCGAACCCCACCAAATATGTCAGTTCTCTGTCCCAATTGGTGGGTGTAGTGTTTTCTATTCCTTTCATCGAAAATCTGCAACCCCGTTGTATCTAGCTTCCCACTCTGTGTCCATGTTTTTGTGTGTGATATGAGACAATATAGATTATGATTAGCTTGTGCAGATTCATGCATAATCTTCTACATGGTGGACCCCGAGTGAAAGTTGCACACAATGCATACTTTCTTTTCTTACCCCAGATTCTCCCTGTGCAATCTCGTAAGGTAGGGGTCGCTCTGCACCAATATTATAGCTCTACTCCATCTCGAAAACCCTTGCCTCCGCGTCCTACTGAGATTCCCGAAGATGAAGTTGAGGAGAAATTCGTGAAAGGTGGGGGTAAAGGGGGCCAGTCTATAAATAAAACCAACTCTAAGGTGCAATTGAAACATATCCCTACAGGCATAATTGTACACTGTCAAGACTCTCGGTCACGGGAAGAGAATCGGCGAATAGCACGATTGAGGTTAGCTGCTGAACTTGATCGTCGTGAAAATGGCGCTGAGAGTCGTGCCGAGGCTTTAATTCGTCGGATTCAAAATAGAAAACGTAATGCGCGGAAAAAACAGCGCCGCAAACTGAGGGAAAAGAATTTGGGTGCCTCTGATACATCCGGTAGCTTAAGTGATGACACGCGTGACGACCTACGGGATACCAATAGCTATGATGAATAAATATTCCTTATTCATTGATGTTAATTTCTGCGAAGTGATGGTTTGATGCCCTAGATGTTCATCTCTCTGTTGGTTATGTCATCTAATTGTCTTGCAGTACTTTGCGTTTGAAACAATACACATAACTCGATGAGCTGTCCAGGTCTATTCTTCGATTGTCTGGAGTTTGTGGTTCGTTGGTTTTCTGATAGCTCTGGTCGGTTTAGTAAATAATTCGTGTGATTTCCATTCTTCCAATACTGGAGAATCTATAATCGCAGTCAGTTTCTCATCTTTTGGAATTCCAACTCCTGAATTGACTAGATACCCGGCGCACAGTCCGAATCCTACACGATTAATCAATGCGGCCACGTCGCTATCACACACGGTATATAGAAGGTGCATGAACATCATTTCGGTGTCATTGGGGTAATTCTTCTCTTTAATAGAAAGTATAACTCTTATAGGAAGGGGAATTTGTTGCGTAGTACGAGACGGTGGTGCCGGAACTAGCCGTAGTTTCATGTACCTTATCACACAGTGTGATTTTGCGGCTTCGTATGTATCTAGTAGTAGTTTTACCGTCACAGTTACCGTTGGAATATATCTATCCTCAATGGTATCTGAGCAGATACTGTCTAAGAAAGATATGAGGTATTCGATTACAGAGGTAGGCTCACTTCGGGGAATGAATAGATCTGGGGAGAAAGGTAATGCGTATAATGCGTTGATTAGGTGCATTGCACAATCATCAAACTTGTCAAGCTCCGGAAGATTTAAAAGTAGCGATATTACATTGCCTGAGAGTAACTTCCGTGTCTCATCATTGTCGCTATACTTATGGGCCAAGGCGTATGTGAGTTTCGCAGTTTCCGTGATGGCATTCTTGGAAGTTTGGCCAATAAATGTTCTCATTCTCGTAGAATGATCATTTAGTCGGGTGATAATGGCAGACTCGAGTATCTTTATTTTCTCTTGTGGAATTTTGGGTGCGTTGACTAAAAAAATGAACAGAAATCTAGCGAGTATTGATTCTGTTGGGCGATCGGCAGCCTGGTATGCTTCTAAAATACTGTCAACTAAGTTCCAATCAGTCCAGTCCTTCATTATCTCTGGATTTTGAATGATTACATTTAAGGATATGCTAAAAGCCTCGTTCCTGATGTTTCCTGGGTGCGATACGGTTTTGTTCATCATATCGCAAAGGATATTAAGGGAAGTGTTGCAAGCACTACTGGCATTTCGTGATTGGACTTTGCATTGACTGAATTCATCGACGATAGATTTTTGTGATAAATTCCCTGTGGCGAGATTATCGAGAATGCGAGAAATAACCTCGTCTAAGCCTGGTTTATTGTTGCACATGAGAACTTAGGATGGATGGATCGATCGATTGATTGCTCAGATTTACATTTAACTTAGAGTTGAGTATTAGAGTTCATATTAGATCAAAGAGGTCAGAAAGTAAACCTCCGACCTGCATTTTGGCAGTATAGCACAAAATACCTCTTATACCAGGCAGTTTAAATGACCGAGTATCGTCCTTATGGGTAGCATTGGTTACTTTAAAGGCACCTAGCTTCCTGTGATTCTTATATCCTAATGTACTTCATACCAGTCCCCAAATTCCTCATAGTGACTAGCAAGGTGGCTTTTAGATGATTACAAGTAGCTCCAGATAAGGCCTGAGTTGTCTACATTGCTACGAGATTGTTAATAGCGGGTATTTTCTCAGGCATACTTTTCTGCCGTGATTATTTTTTTCTCCTTTCTGATAGGGGATTGCGTAGTCATCCGACGCTCGAACGATGTAGGGTTGTTAGGGTTTGTGTACAAGGTTTTCTCACAAATCCCACTAAGCCTGAAAAGCCATCCTCCTTCACAGTTCTTAATATCGGTGGTTATACGGCCTTTAACTTCTTTTGTCGGGAATATCTTAAACTTGGTAATAAAATGGCTGAAAGAGAACAATTTGATTTAGATTATACTGTTTCTACAGACCCTTCCCCAGTCACCGGAGATACCGTTGCTACTGCGCCCTCGGAACACACTGCACCACAATTTGACCAACAACATGCTTTGGCCCAGAATCCCGACTCCCAGGATGGACAGTCGGGAGATCAGCCTCTGGCCGAGCCTCTGCTATACGTGAGTAATCTTGGTTCACGGATGTCAAATGATGATCTCAAAACTATGTTCGAGAAGTTCGGTGAGGTAACTCGTTGTGATATTATTTTCGATTTTGCAACCAACCAGAGTAAGGGTTATGGTTTTGTTGGCTTTGCAACCTTGGAGCAAGCTGAAGCTGCACGTAACGAGATGGATGGTCTCCCTTTTGAAGGTGAGACTCTTCGTTGTCAAGCTGCGCGCCGCCGACGCGAGCGGGGTGGCCGTGGAAGGGGTAGAGGGGGTAGAGGACGAGGTGGCCGGGGACGAGGTGGATTTGGACGCGATTTTGGAAATCGCTCCTATCGTGACTATGATAGTGATGGCCGTGGTGGTGGCCCTCCTCCTAATCGTTATTCACGTCCTTCTGATCACCCCTACGACGGTGAACGTGGTTCAGGAAATAGTCGGGGACGCGGTTTCCGTAGAGGTGGTGGACGTGGACGTGGTGGGTTCAGAGATCGAGGTGATTTCGGGAACCGCAATCATGCCGCTGATGGCGCTCCTCCGGTTCATACTGGTCCCCCGCCTCCCTCTGCTCCTCATACTGAGTAATGTTTTTTTCCAAAATTCCCTTTTCCTCCGGTAAGTTTTGCCTCGACCGTACGTAATTTACCGCTTTTATTCCTATCTCTTTTCTCATCTTGCTTCGCCATGTAACGCCCTGTGTTGATTCTATTTATATTTGGGATATGAATTTCCTTTTTCTATTGAGGAGATCATCAATACTGTCTCGCTTCTGTCATCATCCATGTATTTCATTAAACCATTATCTACTTAAAATAGTTGTTCTTGGCGCCCCTGTTCATATTCACTTTCAGTATCGAACGTTTCTCCAATCGAGTCCGATTTTTTTTTTTTTTTTTTTTTTTTTTTTTTTTTTTTTTTTTTTTTTTTTTTTTTTTTTTTTTTTTTTTTTTTTTTTTTTTTTTTTTTTTTTTTTTTTTTTTTTTTTTTTTTTTTTTTTTTTTTATTTTGGGTAGGGTTCCATTTCTGAATATTCATTCATCATAAACGACATTCAAATATTCATAATGTTCTGACGGAGCCGTGTGACCCGTTGCCATACCAGCTTCTTCTTTAATTACATGATGCTCAATCGTAAGAACACCTTGATTTTCCTTCGTTAATCTATTTCATAAAATCCATACCTCCGACGCGCATGTTTCGTTAATTTTTCTCTTCATGGGATCTACGGAATGTTAAATACTATCTCTTCTGACTCCGGCAGGGCAGGCCTATTATTTATTAATTTTTATCTTTTTTTATATTTATTTGTTGAATGTCATGTCAGTTTGTTCTACAGATTTATACCCTACTACTTATTATGGAAAAATTTCCCACAACAACCTCAATTTGAAGCCCCTATTATCTTTTCCCATAAGTATATACCAATACCCAGACACTTGTCACATAATCACGTCTTTTGATGTTTAGTGACTTGCTGTTGTCAGTCCTTATAAAAATAAACCAGTCCTCAGCCTAATTTTTTTTTCTATATAATTATAATTATCTAATCTTTGAATCATTATTCTTTTTATTGTGATCCGTATCTGTTGTTAATAATTGTTCTTCAGGAATCAGTTTGGCTGTGGTGGGTGAACTGGTTCATCACTGCCCTTCACTTCCATGTCTGATATAAGTGGACTAAGTGGACTCAGTGACTTTGGTGATGAAGATATCTTTGAAGATCGATTAATTGATGATTCTCGAGTTCATCGCATCTCGTCTGAGAAAGTAACGCCGACTGTCGATAGTGCCGATTATAGTGATGGTGATAGACATTCTTGTTCTGAATCCGACAGTGAATGGGCTACTTTGCAAAATAGCAGTGACTTGGAGCCTGTCTCTTCGCATTCGATCTCTTCATTGGGTTCTATCTCTGGTGGTACAACTAAGATCATCAAAAATGGTCGCTTCGTTGTCCCCTCTAGACCTTCAAGCTCCAAATTTGAGCTGTCACAAGTTGGTTTCTCTTCTACCCCTAAGTCTAGTGATTTTGGATCTCAGGAGAGTATTCAAACAACTTTTTCTGTGTTTAGTGGCTCGTCTGAGTCTCGACAATCCCGCATTGATGAATCTAGGACCCATCACTCTCTTGACTTGGCTGCAGCGAAGACATTGGTTTATCCAGACAATAAAACTATGCGGAATTATCAGTACAATATTATTCAGAAAGCAATTTTTCATAACCTTCTTTGTGCGTTGCCTACAGGACTTGGTAAGACATTTATTGCTAGTGTTTTGATGCTCAACTGGTACCGATGGACTACAAAAGCCAAGATTGTGTTTCTCGCACCAACACGTCCGCTGGTAATGCAGCAGGCGGAGGCATGTTACCATATAGTAGGAATTCCGCGTTCCGATACGGCTGTTCTTGTTGGTGGGAGTCGTACTGCGGCTTTTCGTGAGCAATTGTATGAGTCAGTGCGCGTCCTTTTTATGACTCCCCATATTTTCTATAACGACATTAAACGAGGAATATTGCATCCCTCCGATTTTGTATTGATCGTGGTTGATGAAGCACATCATGCAACAGGCTCTCATGCTAGCACTATGGCGGTGCAGTCTGTCATATCTGATAACCGCTCTGTTCGGGTTCTGGCCCTTACAGCTACTCCAGGTGCGACCATCGAATCTATTCAGCAAGTAGTGACAAATCTTCATCTTAGTGCTATTGATATGCGTACCGAGACTAGTATGGATGTGAAGCCATATATTCATAACAAAACCATCGATGAATACCATGTTGACGAGTTGGTTCCCAGTATTCCCGCTTATGAACATATTGTATCTCTGTTCAATGACGCTTTAGATGTTCCTGTGAAAGAGCTGAAAGAGAAGGCAATTTTTGTTGGTGATTCTGCATCTCTTTCGCCTTATATGATACGCATGGCTAGTCAACGCTACTACGCTACTGCTGCGAAGGGGCCTTTGTTTTATAGGATGACATCCCTTTATAGCGCGTTGATGAAGATTGCGTACGGTCAGACTCTACTAAAATATCACGGTGTGCAGGCGTTCTATACATACGTTAATCGATTGCGTAGTGGTCTCTCTCCTGGAAGTATGAAAGTTGGTGAAAAGGCGATATTTCTTAACCCTAGTTTTGCAGCAGCAATGGAAGCAGCCCGTTCCTTTGTAGAAAAAGACGAAGATTATGGGCATAAAAAATTGAAGGCTTTGATTCAGGTACTAGATGAATTTTTCTCAAAAAAACCGGATAGTCGGGCAATGGTTTTCAGCTCCTTAAGGTTGTCAGCCAAAGAAATTGTGAGGGTAGTTGAGAAACATAGTAAATTGGGTCTTCCAAGAATATTTATAGGGCAGAATCGGAGCAAACAGCTTGGAGAAGTCGTCAAGGATCTTGATGATGATTTGAAAGGAATGTCTCAGAAGGCTCAGTCTACCGCAATAAAGGAGTTTAAAGAAGGATTGTTTAACGTTTTGGTTGCGACCTCAGTTGGTGAGGAGGGTTTGGACATCGGCGAAGTTGATTTAATTGTTTGCTATGATGCAGACTCTAGTCCAATCCGTACGTTGCAGAGGGTTGGAAGAACGGGTAGAAAGCAAGCAGGACATATAGTGGTGCTTCTAACTTCTTCCGAGATTCAAAAATGGAAGAAATCTCAAGATAACTATGAGTGGATTCAACAGCAAATAGCAACAGGAAACAAGTTTCAATATTCGGTTCCATCTCGGATCTTACCACCACCGCTGGTGCCTGAGGTGGTTGTGCAGCATATTGATATTCCTGAAGAGAATCATGATGAGATAGAAGAAGCTCGAGCAAAGGTTATTAGTCGGACATTGAGATCACAAAAGGTTGCTAAGAAACGTAGTCGTGCAACTTCGAGGTCTGTTGCACAGAATATAGTTGACGTTATTAACCAGGAAAGTATTAAGCCTGCGTCTGAATTGATGGATGCTCCTAAGAGGCCCAGGATTGAAATCATTGATTCTTCGGATGATGAGTGAAACTCATATAGGTCTTGTTTTTGGTGTGTTTACTATGCTGGAGTTTAGGTTCTGGTATATTTGTGTTCCTTATTTCCTTGTCTTTTTTATGTTTTGTTTCTAATTGGGGGGATAATGATTCTTCTTCTTTTTCTTTTTCATCATCTTCTTCTTCTGGTAGAGTAGTTAGAATGACATCAATTATGGTTTGGCTTAGGTGGCAGGACTAACTGTTTATTCCTCGAGTAGAATTCCAAGATCGCCGAAGCGACTTGATCAGGAGCATCTTCATGGACAAAATGTCCAGTGGCTGGAATACCGAGGAGTTGGTATTTTCCTTGCATCTGGCCTATGAGAAGAGTCTTGTCCAGTTTGGAGACAGATGACAGTATGAGCATCTTGGCCGTACGTGCTTTCAGAAACCTGGACGACAGATCCTTGAACCATTCTGTCCAGAATGGTGATGTGTCCTCTAGACTCGTGCGCCATTCATAATGACCCTCCTTCGGGACAAGAAGGTCAGGCACAGTCTCAGTGGCAGTTTTACGGTTGTGGAGAAGACCGGTCTTTATGTGCCATTTGACAGCTTCATCTATTGATGGAAAAGAAGTAGGTCGTGTCTTGAGATAAGCCCGCATGGCTTGTGTTGCAGCAGCAGTCGGTACTTCGACTGCGTCTATCACGACGATTCCAATTAATGTAGGCCCTATGTCGTTGGCAACGTTTACAGCTAGTGAGCCTCCTAGTGAGTGACCGACTATAACCAGGGACTTCCGGACTGTGTCTGGGATATTGTGGAATAGATTAAAAAAGATGTCTTTGAGGTTATGGAGGTCCAGTGATGCCACGTCACCCTCAGACTGACCATGCCCTGGAAGATCGAACAGAAACAACCCGGCTTTCCCCGCAGTTGATTTCAGTATAATGTCTGCTATTGGTTTGAATGTCTTTGCGGATGACCCAGCGCCGTGGATGAAAATATAGAGCGGAAAGCCATCTTCAGGAGCGTGAGAATACGTTGCTATGTTGGAGACTCTAGTAGGGGGAGAGTCGAAGACCGATAGATCGGTCATAATAATCTAATTGTCTGTAATATAATAATACTTGATCCCGTGTTGTTCACACAGTGTTCATCTACTATGATTAAGGAAATACCTTGCAGGAAGGTTACTACAGCCAAGAGAGTGAAATGGGTAGTAGTGATAAACGGGGATAACTTGATTTGCTAATCTGGGATAAAAGACGTAAAATGGCCGGAATGGAAGTTATTTATACAAAGTTAATCAACTTTTTTACCAGCTTCAGGCTCTGGGGGCTTCTCACTAAATGCCATGATGACATAAGCAATCAAAACAACATTTGCCATAATCGCAGCTGCAAGGCCTGCCCAGGTCGAGCTATCCAACATGTTCAAGATGACAAAGTAAGAGAGTAAGGGTACGAACAGCATAGCTGCTGTGAAAATCACTAATTTATTCACTATATGACTGAGTTAGTTTATTATATGAGACCAATTGAATATCAGTAAAATTTAAAATAATATGATTAGTGCTACTTACCTTGGAATGTCCATTGGTGATTCCTGCTATTGACACTATCAATGTGAGATTTCGAATGTAGGCCAGGCCCGACTCCTCCTATTTCACTAATCCAGTCCCAACCAACACCCAAATTCTATCCGATTTATTTAAGCACAAGCACATTTCCTCGACAATATAAGTTGATTATTTAAGGGCATGAACTAAAGCGAATTTTACAGGCGAGACATATAAGATAAAGCACGCACAAGTTCATAGCAAAATTAGAAATCTGAAACATACCAACAACCACAACTTCGATCGAGATTTATGACCATACAGTATCTAATTCAATGTCTTCAGTTCCCGATAGCATTCCAGGGGTATTAATGGACCCAGAAACAACTGGGAATCTCAAAAGATATATATCCAACCTTTTAGGGAGACGTAGTTACGATTTCCCAGGCGCTCAGCCTGTGTCTTTCTCTCAACGTCATATCTCGGAGGAACTATGTGAGCACGATTATTACGTCTGCGAGAAAACTGACGGCGTGCGGCTGTTATTATTCTTGACAGAACTTCAAGGGGAGGAAACAGCTTATTTTATTAATCGAACCAACGACTACTATGGTATGCACTCCATGCTGCACTTCCCTGTGTCGTCATCTGATCCCGCCAGATATTTAGTGGATACTATAATTGACGGAGAACTCGTATTCGATAAACTTCAAGATGGTTCAAGGCAATTGACATTTCTCATGTTTGATTGCCTCGTATACCAAGGCAAAAATCTATGTACAAGAACATTGGACTCACGCCTGGGATATCTGCAAGATCTTGTATATAAGCCATTCAAACATCTTTGCAAAGAATACCCTGAAGACACAGCAAATTTCCCATTCACAGTTGCCGTAAAGACCATGCATTTCGCATATTCCATGTCCAAGCTGTTCGATATAGTTCTTCCTTCTCTACCTCACGAGAACGACGGACTGATCTTCACCTGTAGGGAGACTCCTTATACATTCGGAACAGATTCAAAAATCCTCAAATGGAAACCAGAAAAGGACAATTCTATAGATTTCTCATTGAGGCTGATCTTCCGTAAGTTTCATAATTACGAAGATGACAGCGAGTACGTTGACTACCAATCGAAACCTACTTGCAAATTATTCGTCTGGACACAATCAGCAGACATCGATCCGTACTTCGGTGAATTATATCTAACCGACCAAGAATGGGAAGATCTCAAAAGTATGAATGAACCTCTCGATGAACGGATCGTAGAATGTTACTGGGAGTCACAGGAGAACCGATGGAGATTCCTACGATTCCGAGACGACAAAATAAAGCCAAACTTCATTGATGTGGCTAAAAACACTTTCATATCTATAAAGGACAACGTGACTAAAGAGGAACTTTGTGAAGCTGAGCCTTTAATTCGAGAAAAGTGGCAGGAACGACAGGAGAGACGCCTTAAAGAAAACCATGCCAACTCTCATAACAAACGGCCAAGAGAAGCATTCTAAGAAGAAATCAAACAAATAGAAAAGCACTGCGAATCTACACATATTTGTACAATAGTCAGATCAATACTTATATATTCCTTCCATCTTAGAAGCCACGTAAATTTTAGAGGGATCGTTAGGCGAGTATTTAACTTGCACTATAGGATCATAGTCAATTCCAGAGAAATGAAGAATATTAGAAACAGAATTCTTCAGATTCAAGAGACTTATCTCAGTCGAGCTTCCTTCCTGCCCACCAAACGCCAACATCCCTCGTGAGGATATACTAAGGGAAGTCACAGGGGCGTCTGTTTTCTGGAGAACAGCCAAGGGCATCGAGAGACTTCGAGGATCGTAAACAGAGACAGTTCCCGCATAAGACCCAACTGCCAGTGCGTTAAACCGGTCTGAAGAAGCCATGCAAGTAACCGCTGTACCGACAGGTAAATTCCAGAGAGTGGACGATGGTTGACGAAGATCGAACCCAGCAACACATCCCAACTCATAACCAGTAACCAAGACTTTATCGCCTGTCTCAAATTCTAGACTCGATGGCGCACAAGAAGACAAAGAACTATACAGCAAAGACAAGGCGGTAACAGGAGACGAGTTCAGCTCAGATCCCGATAGATCGAAGGAGCGAATCATGGTTCCACTTCCACATTCCCACATCTGAACTGACCCAGACTGTAGAGCAGCTAGAATGTTACGGCCTCTACCAATCATAGCACAACTATTGATCGGACTTTTGGTTGCAAATGTACGAGGATTCGAGGCATCAACAATGTCCCAGATTCGCAAGTGCATATCATAACTACCAGAAAGAATAACAGAACCAGATGGAAAAAATCCCACATATGATATATCGCCGTAATGACCGAGCAAGTTTCGGGATGATGCACGACCCGGTTCAATGGATCTCACTAGGATGCTGCCATCTACCATGCCACACGCCAACAATGACCCATCCGGAGATATATCAAAACAAGAGCAAGAATTCGCAACTTGTCTCACCGGTGAGCGCAGTGAAGAGTCAATTGAGAAAGCAGGATAAGTTATACGAAGTGTATGAGGAGATTCGATTCGAACAGATACGTTACCAGAAGCTGAAAGAACCGGCTTTCCCGACTCCTTAAAGACTTCTACATCAGAATGAACCGCTTGATCTTTATAGAAACAAGATACAAAAAACTTATCTGTTACAGCTGAGCCCGAAACTACATCATTGACGACGCTATACCACGTGGATTGGACTGTAGCATAAGGAAGCCAAGTAGGAGTAGACATCAATCACCCTAAAACAGCGGAATAAAGCCCTCAGTCAGGATCCCTTATAGTACCTCTGACAGAAAACGAAAAATTAATTTAGCAAAGTTTTATAGTAGAAGAATTCTGACCCTTCCAAGTGATATTGGTGGAAGATAGAAAGTTTCAGACTACAACAGAAAACTAAATACTTGAAATTAGAGCATGTCTACAAACAGCAAAAATACACACTAAGCAAGTCAATTAAAGTCAATAATACAACGTAGCAGACATATATACAAAAGAAAAAGTCTAACGGCTAGCGCGGGCAGATAGAGTGACGTAAGTACGAGAAATGAGATTCCAAGCTTGAGTATACTTAGTAGCACATTGAGTTATACAAGTCTGATCCTGACTGTCTAGAACATTACCAGGCTGAGTAATACAGTTCTGGAAGCAGTTTTCAGTAAGACGGTTCACAAGCTCAGAAGCATTCGCGACAGCAAATTCCTGGCGAATTTTGTCCTGAAGTTGCTGCTTTATAGCAGCCTGTGAGTTGGATTCAGGGGTAGATGGTTGTCCACCACCAAAAAGAGAGCCAATACCAGCCATACCTTCTTTTAATTTTTTAAAAAATAAAAACAATTAAAATATACCGCTAGATTAAAAATAATACTCTCGGCAGTAATTTGTCTTGATTACCGGTTAAAATATTACCGTTTGTGCGAGTAGGGAAATTTGCTACACCCTTTTCCCAATGAAAGGTCCTCTCTGGAGACGGAGGAGATACTGGCATGTGAGGTAGGACGTTCGATTTATCTCATCCCACAAAACAGCGAGAAACCACATAACACAGCTAGACAATATAATATAAAACGAAGAAAAAAAAAGAAAGAGCGATTAATACGATTAAGAATCCATACAAACCGCAACAATATGTAGAGGAGCATCATCTAATACGTTTATAATACCACAGACCAGGGTACCATTATGGGTAATAGGCCGTCGACATTAGTTAGTTGATATAGTAGCCGCATGTAATCATCAATCGATGAAAGCTCTACAATAGAGTATAAATTGTACAACTTTGCCTGGTACAGCTAGCCTGAAGCAGACAGCCAGACGGAACGTCAGCACGGTGGAGGGGTAATAAAGCACGAGGAAGCTGGCGATAAAATTCCAAATCTCAAATGGTCGGTATCTAGCTATACGTACTACTTCGTTAAATAAGAGCCCCCAGACAGGTTACGGAAAAGAAATACATTCTCAACAGACCTTGGACAATATATCAAATAACTCTTAATAATACCATAGTGAAAGTGAATAACTAGAACTCGACTGCTATTTGGATGTATTAGCCCAACTGAACTATGTTATTCTCGTGCGCGTTTCTTAGCTTCGATAACAGCCAATCAAGTTCATCCCTGGACCAAGGAGATCACCGTCATATGTTCTAAGTGCCTGGGTTAGAACAATAAAGCAGAATAACTTGTACAGTATGTACTATAGCTAGATACTTCTTTAATTATAGAAATCATGCAAATTATAAGGTAGATTCTTTGTGGTCAGAAGACAGACATATATTCAAGATGAATGCACGATCTTGATCGCCAAGGAGGGAGCAGTATTCAAGGGTCTGAGCCATAGGTGTGTTATACGTAGATGCAGTGCGTGGTTGGGAGTACTTCGATATAATTCGTCCACGGGGGGGAAGCGAAGATTTAAGGTTTCTGAGTCTATTTACCATGATTATTTTATATATCTGCCCCAGTTTATTATTATAAATAACGGTTTGTTACTGCAAGAAGTTATATATTCTTTTTTAAGAAGCCATTAGGCTTGATCTGCTTCTGCTTTCATAGCTACTGTTGCTTTAGGTTGACTCAGAACATTTTTACCTGCATTTGAGTTCGTCTGAGTTATCGACAGATATTTCATTGCGGGGTATTACTGTAATTGCGACCCCAGTGAAACCACTAACTGACCAGATTATTAGACAGGTTGTTTAACTGGTTAGAAATTTTATAGCTACTGGCTGTATCATGACGATGGACTCACCAGCGTCTACTGTTGTGCAGACATCAACGTCAGAGAATACATCTCCTCCAACCCTCCAACGCCGCAAGCGTGATAATGACAGTCCTCAATCCACACCGGCTACCCGATTGGAGCGCAAATTATCTACCAGTAGACCTCAAAGTATTCTAAGTGGCCATTTGCGTCCTGTGCATCAAAACCCGAACTCCTCGCTGCTAAACCGCGGGCCGACTTCCAACCCAGACTTAACTGGATTCCGCAACCTCGCTATTCTGATCCTTGGATTCT
Organism: Tortispora phaffii; assembly: GCA_030574555.1. NCBI lineage: Eukaryota > Fungi > Ascomycota > Trigonopsidomycetes > Trigonopsidales > Trigonopsidaceae > Tortispora > Tortispora phaffii. Next base: position 4,351 of record JAJMFE010000057.1, on the reverse strand, counting down.
CTTATATAAGGCTCGCAATAGAGAACTATCTGAACTATGGGTTTCTTCTAACTTTTCAAATAGTCGGAATACCATATTCCGACCTAGTATGGGCCACATTATGCTCAACTTTCATCCCGGCTCACTTGTTCCTCGCCAATGCAATCGAACGGCATGCCGTATCAACTTTACAAGAAAGATCTAAGGCAAACGCCACTCAATCTCATCGTCTATGGAGCCGATATGCAGTGATTCATGCCATCAACTGTCTGGCCTGTCTCTCCGTATCATCATATATTGTACAGTTTCATATATATCATCCTGTCATAGGGACAATACTTCTGGTCCATGCTGTCATACTCTGTCTAAAGGTTGGATCATATGCTCTAACTAACCGTGAATTACGCTCAGCTTATTTCAGTGGCCAACCGATGCCAGATATGTATCGATCTCAATCATACCCAAAGAATCTATCGTTAGCCAATTTAGTATATTTCTGGTGGGCTCCGACGCTGGTTTATCAGCCAGTATATCCCAGGTCTCCCCATATACGTCCCATGTTCATTTTACGTTGCACGGTCGAGATAATCATCCTGAGCGCATGTATTTGGTTTATGAGTGCTCAATACGCCAATCCTCTTCTGCGGAACAGTCTGCCCGCCCTCATGGCCCGAGACTACCCAGTTATTTTTGAGCGGACACTCAAACTTGCGACAGTATCCATTGTGATATGGCTCTTGGGATTTCTTTTAGTTTTTCAGTCGTCACTCAATCTTCTTGCGGAAATCACAAGATTTGGAGATCGGGAATTCTATCTTGACTGGTGGAACTCCGGGTCAGTTGGCACTTATTGGCGTCTTTGGAATCGTCCCATGAATACATATTTCCGTCGTCATATATACTTCCCTATGATTCGAAGAGGATACAGCTACACATTTTCATCTATTCTAGTCTTTACAGTTTCAGCAATTCTCCACGAACTGGTGGTCGGCATATCATCACATAATATGTTAGGCATAGCATTTTTATCAATGATGCTTCAGATACCAATGAGTATGGCTACTGCACCATTAGAACAGATGAGAGGTCCCGGAACGACTATAGGTAATTGCGTATTCTGGTTAAGTTTTTTCATTGGCCAACCTCTCAATGTTCTTCTTTATTACTTCGCATGGAATGTGAAGTATGCCCCAGAGCTGATAACATAACTGGAAGGTTATCAGAGATACTCAATCTAATATTTACACCCCATAAACCACCAAGTTGAATATCCAAGGGATAATAATAATAAGAATAATAATAACAAACCCTGATTTCTATTGAGCCGGTAACAAGCAAAGTGCATAACCATACTACCCTCAGCTTTTTGGTTCCCTTGCTAGAACAATATCGCAATCGTATGCAGATTTTTTCCCCCAGGGTAACTTAGTAAGATAAACTAGGTCCAGAATTTCTCGAACGTCTTCGTTGTGCTCTATATACCAAAAAGAGACCATAGAATACACATAAAAGAAATATTAATAAGAGAATCTTTATGAACACCGACCATAGCACACCAAAAAACCCACCAGAAGAAGAGTCAGGAGAAGAGGATTTATTTTGACGCCCAGAGGGACTGCCAGACCGGGTGCTACGGCGAGTATAGGCTCGATCTCGATTAGATTGATCACCGCCAGGAAAATATATACTACTAAGCTCTATCGATGTGATATCATGTGATTCACTGAGTTCTCCAGTAGCAGCAGAAAAGCCCAGATAACACAAGTCAGGCAAAGTCAGATTCTCGATCTTAAAGCAGTTTCGGAAATCTTCCGTATCTCTAAGACGGAAATCCACTGCCAAGAATTGATCACGTATATATATTATCCGCAATGTCGAAGGACCACGACTATTCACAAGATCAGGGACAGAGCACCCTGGAACTATTTCATTACTAGCACCATCGTTTTCAGCATCGTAACTAGTAGATCCATCCCCTAGCATGGCCATTATATAGGGGAACAGCACCCCGGGTCGGTTATTCTTGTAAGTATCGATAAATACTCCTAAGCCAGTAAACTTGTCGACAGAACCGAAAACTGGACCCGTAGAGTCACGTTGAGTAGTAAACCACACAGCCATGCCGTCTCCATGAAGCATACCTGTACCACTAATCGAGTACTTGAGATCAAGAACAAAATTATTTTGAGGCATTGGAAGCCTCGAAAACAACCAGCCAGACTGTCCAGCCTTGTCACTGGTAAGGCGAATATACTCACCAGATTTGACAATAGTGGAGCCCCCAAAATCGTACCATCGAGAGAGAGTACCATATTCTATGAGGTCTGCTGGTAAAGAAAGAGTGCGAATCGGAGTGAGCTTTACTGAGTCCTCTAAGACTGTAGCAGGACCATACTTGGAGATCGCAGCAGCAACCCACAGAGAAAAATATAAGACCAGACCAGGAATCCCAGTCATAGCTCCTATAAGTATGTGAGAGTAACTGGCAGAATTATAGAGTACACCTGCAGCAGGAATATTATTTTCTCTTATAAGATCTTGGTATCTTGGATTTGGGATCTTCGGTGAACCAACCCTTATTGACCTCTGCGATCGAAAGCCAGTAAAGTTCAATCATTTATATTTAGTTTAATGCGCCAACCAATGATTGTGGCAGCCTCTACGTCATCTTACAACACAAAAGCAGGATAATAATAATAATAAAATATATATAAAAAAAATCTCTCATCAATAACGTGAACACAAGAAAGTACCGGGCGAATACCTGGTACTTCGTTTGAAGTAGCAGAGCATTGAATTATTATTTATCATCTTCTATGAGCTACAGATCTACAGATCCAGATCAGATGTTTGAGATCAGAACCAAATAAAATAAAGACAATATAAAAGGCTACAGTAAAATCAGATAATTTCAAGCCGAAAAGTTCCACAAACCATCTCCTAAATATGTTAACAATTCAACACCATGACCCTTATTAATATTCTTTATGTCGTCAGTACTCATCATCAACCGGCCAATGGCCAATGCATTTTCCTTGCCTTCTGCCAACACGGCTACTACTGCCCCTTTAGGCAAATTCTCCTCTGGAAGCTCAGCCCCAGGTGATGTTAAACCTGGGCACATTATATTAGCACCACTTAACACGAACTTCACCGCACCGCGATCGACTCTGACTGAAGGAAAAGCGGAGGGGTATTTATGGACCAATCTCAATGCAGGTACAAGACCATCGTCGTAACTTTCAAATGCAACAACCTCTCCATCCAAGACGTAAAGAGTGATGTGGTCTTCGCAGCGCATTTGAACCAACTGGCTTTTCTTAGGTATAACATACTCAATGACTGGCTCAAGCTTCGGGAAAGTTTCAACTAATGAGCTCCGCAGACCCCTTTGGGCAGAGGATTTCACATTCGTCCGACTTCGTATATCTTTATCGGTAAATTTCTTGAACATCTAATGCTAGTTATTTAGAATCTCTTTCAATTCACCACCCAATTGATTTGCTTCGTCTTTCTTAAGGAAGGTTGCTTTATATGAGGAGAAAGTAACTATCTTTAAAGTCCCGATGATTCCTCTCCCTTGAACAGGTATTTCTCTATCATCCATTCATCGTTTCTCCTAAGCTGACACAAAAGAGGAGGGGTTTCTAGAAATTTAAAAGTAGAAATCAACGGCATAGGTTTTAAGGTAAAATCAAGTTTACTTTTAAAGAATAATTTATAAAGGCTTGATGAATTCTACAAATTACAGCTGCGATATTTTGGTAAGGATGCTCATTTCGTACGAGCACTTATTTTCCTCTGAGTTATACGTATATAATCAAGAAGGTATTTCTCTTTTAAGTGCTTCTTCTTTGGGGAGGTTTTAGATTATCTTCTCTTTGAAGGGGATTTGTGGAATTTGATTCTGCTACCGTGATGTATACTCATTGCGCTATAAATAGCATAAGAAAATCTGTCGCGATTTTGTGAACATCGATGTATAGATTATATCCAGAAAATCAATCACCAATAGTTCAGATTGGAAAACGTCGTCAAATTACGTCTGTATATCTCAGAATTGTTGTGTAACTGTTCTTCTATAGTACATTGTGCGAATTGTTTTCAAACCATCTGGCTTCTTCTCTTTAGTTGTTAAAGACAGTCAAGATAGCAGACGGTTTACATCAGGATAAAAACAGATATATTATTCTACGATTTATCTAAATACTAAAAATCCTCGAGAACATGCGCGTTGCGGAAGGATACTAATTTTTTTTTCCCGGTTTTCCATACTTATAGTCAAGGAAAGATTTTTTTCTTGAGTCTTTTTTTCTTTTTTAGAAAGGATATTCTCGACAAAATGCCGACTCTTTGAAGGAAATTTGTGAAG
>JAJMFE010000056.1:0-68400 GCA_030574555.1 Tortispora phaffii | reverse complement strand
TGATGTGCTGGATTATCTCAGACACTTGAAAGCATCTAAAAGTCTGACAGGGTGCCAGACCGTTGTTACACTTCTTCTACTTACCTTGTTTCTTTGCTCTTCCTTTCTGAAGTTAAGGAAGAAGCTAGGTGTATGCTTATATTCCAATCCTTATATAACCACTGCATATAGGACCTGAAACCGCATATAGGTGGACTTGATAACTAACATTATGGAAGTCATTTTCATCGTTGTTAGGTTTTTGTAAAGAGCTATTGTCTTGTTTGATGCCTTTAGCATCTAACTGGTCGGGACTATGCCTCGCTCGACCAGTCCAACGTTCTGTGTTAGCCGACATTCGACTAGCAAGCATGCAACAAACAACTTTGTTCGCATATACTTGGCTCATCTTGAATTTGGCAAAGAAACAGCAAATTAGAACGAAAAGATTATCAAGAACGACGCAAAGCGCACAGACAAAAGAAAAGAAAGACGCAGAGGAACTATGACATTACTGATCTAAGCTGGCTCAAACTTAGGCAGTGACAGGCGTATATAAATTGCAGCCGTCGGTCATAAATAATCTCGACAAAATTATTGGAGACAAGGACAGAAATTAGAGAGGTGGTCAATCTCTCAAGTTGTTCTTGCGTATTCATGTTGTGCACCTGTATGCTCTTGAATATTCTTGCATGCACCAACTGTGCTCTTGCTTCATAAAATAGAACCGCCTTGATGTGCTGGAGTATCTCAGACACTTGAAAGCATCTAAAAGTCTGACAGGGTGCCAGACCGTTGTTACACTTCTTCTACTTGCCTTGCTTGTTTGCTCTTCTTTTTTGAAGTTAAGGAAGAAGCTAGGTGTATGCTTATATTTCAATCCTTATATAACCACTGCATATAGGACCTGAAACCGCATATAGGTGGACTTGATAACTAACATTATGGAAGTCATTTTCATCGTTGTTAGGTTTTTGTAAAGAGCTATTGTCTTGTTTGATGCCTTTAGCATCTAACTGGTCGGGGCTATGCCTCGCTCGACCAGTTCAATGTTCTGTGTTAGCCGACATTCGACTAGCAAGCATGCAACAAACAACTTTGTTCGCATATACTTGGCTCATCTTAAATTTGGCAAAGAAACACCAGATTAGAACGAAAAGATTATCAAGAACGACACAGAGTGTTCAGACAAAAGAAAAGGAAGACGCAGAGGAACTATGACATTACTGATCTAAGCTGGCTCAAACTTAGACAGTGACAGGCGTATATAAATTGCAGCCGTCAGTCTTAAATAGTCTCGACAAAATTATTGGAGACAAGGACAGAAATTAGAGAGGTGGTCAATCTCTCAAGTTGTTCTTGCGTATTCATGTTGTGTACTCGTATGCTCTTGAATACTCTTGCATGCACTAACTGTGCTCTTGCTTCATAAATTGGAACCGCCTTGATGTGCTGGATTATCTCAGACACTTGGAAGCATCTAAAAGTCTGACAGGGTGCCAGACCGTTGTTACACTTCTTCTACTTGCCTTAGGGTGAAGTCTTGTTTGTATGCTCTTCCTCTTTGGAGTGGAGGAAGAAGTTAGCTACATGCTTACAAGTTCAAGTCTTTATATAATCACCGCATATAGGTCTAATGATTGATTTACTAACAGCCCATATTGATGGGCTTGCTATTAAGTAATCTAAGAGAGCATTATGGTAGTTATCCCTTCAGTTTTTCTGGCGAACATATTTGTCTTATCTGTCACTTTATGCATCTTGCTGGCTCTGTATAGAAGCGAGTAATTAAGAGAAACCCAGGGTGATTTTATCATTTAATCAATTACATTGAACAACTTTTTTTTCTTTTTTTCTCTTTTTCTTTTTTTCGTTGAGATTTCTTGCACTAACTAGTTATATTATATTCATATTCGCAGAGAAGGACCGTAGCACCAGACACAATAAGGATGCATGTCCATATATTGTGTTATTTTAATATCAGAGATGAAATAAACGTTCTATGAATTAATAACCAATATTGCATTCTAAATAATAAGAACAAATTTTTAATCTTTCAGTTCGTATTCGTTAAAATTGAAGTTCACGACCAGAGTTGGAGAGATCTACGCACTACATGTCAGCCAGCAAACTCGAAACAAACCTACAAAAAAAAAAAAAAAAGATGTACTTGTAGCTCACTACAGATATTAATATAGAAACCCACTAATGTGATGTCATATGCCAACATATAATCATTGATTAGAGCCATCGCATGGAAAATTATTTGTTACAAACTGCTGAAGAATGTCTCTGAGAACAACATCACTATAGAATTTCGCACTTCCTCGATATTCCGGAAGTAAAGCTGCTTCGACAAAAGGAAGCATGTAATGATTAAAAACGAAATCCGCAACTATTTCAGAAGAAGATTCGGACTGTTCACTATCGGCGAAGTTCTGTTTGGCATATATCACATTCGGAAGAGTATACGAACGCACAGGAATATGAATCTGATCGTCGCCGTCGATGCCCATATCATCTTTGGTACTGTATCCAAGGGTCGGATTTTCCAATGCAGAATCTAGGGAAATATGGTGGCCACTATTCGCAAGAGGATTGCTATGAGGCCGGTTAAGTAAACTAAAATCTGCAAATGCAGTAGACTCACTCCGGCGTTTCATATAGCGTTGTTCAACACCTCCGAGATGTTTTTTGTCTGACAAAGACGAATCATCTACCCCCTCTGAAAGTACTGACTGTTCAAATGTGATTTCCTTCTGCAGCCGATCTATGGTAGACTGAAGAACATCTACAGGCATATCTTGGATATAATCCCACGTGTCGGTGAATGGACAAACTTGAAACCCAGTATCTTTGGTGTAGTTTCCAGCCTCCATGGCGTAGCGAAACCCACCACTATTCATGGCAACAAACCGCGGATGCGATTGCCTTGTGGTGTTTGTAGTAAGTCCAGGAAGAATGTTGGACACCACGAATGAAAGAAGACTGTATTGACTGGGATATGGAGCCTGCTCCAAATGATAAATATGAGGTACACAACCATAGGTTGTGGTGAGGTTGAGCTTCTCTCTCAGCTCATTTAAGGCCTGGTTCGTAGCATTACCCAAAGGGGTGCGCAGCTTCTGCTTGGGAACCCCAGCATGAAAGGTAAAAGACGTGGTGCTGAAATCTATATACCGCCGAGAAAAAGTGTAATTGAAATCTTCGTGATGAAACCCTCCGATACTGGCAAAACCAAGGGTTTCACCGTAGCGACCAGACTCCAGGGCGGTAGCGCGGGAGTCCAGAATGACATAATCACGGATATGGCTATGACCACCAAACATCTGAATCGGGGTTTCTGGATAATAGTCTCGAATAGCTTCATAAATAGCAGTGATCTCCGGATGGTCACGAATGGGAATATGGGTAGCTACTATGATAACATGCGGGATTGGCCCACTGACCATGGCTTGGTGAAACCAATATTGTTTAACCGACTCGGCCACAGGAATGACACGGGATACGTTATTATTTCGATTAAAATCAAACAGGAACCCCATAGCCAGAACATTCAGGCCATTATGTTTAGTAGTAAAATGTTTATACCGATTAAATTCCATCCAAGAGTCTGTGGTTGTATTGTAGATCTCGACATTGGCACATAGAAAGCGGTCTCCATAAAAGCGCGTAACTTGTTGGAGAGTGTCGTAGGTAATATCGGGCTGGTACAGCTCATGATTACCCAAAGTAAGAAGATCTGCGTCTAAACGACGGAATATCGGCATAAGGTCGACTCCCCCGGGTGTTGTAGCGTCGCTGAGCCCGGTACCATCATGTAGATCTCCGGTGTCTATAATGATCAAGTCTTGCTTTTGACGGTCTGCCAAGGCTTTAAGATGATCTACTAAAGAGAGATAGTCGCCCCAGTTGGCATCATAAGTTTCAGTGTGATGAGCACCTAACCAACCATGGGTGTCAGTTGTATGTAGGATATTTAGCTGCTGCCAGTGTAGAGGCCGGATAACCGTCGCTACCGAGACTGTGCACCACAGAAATGCTTGTAGCATGAAAAAACAACGACAATAATAACTACAAAGCCTTCAAGCCCAAAGTATGGCAATATATAACAACGAGGAAATGCAAAAGAATGATTGGTTTTTATAGTGGAGAGAAAACTAGGCCGGTTTAAGATTAAGTTAGGTAAGCAAGATAAGGACAGCAAGGCTCTCTCAGACAGAGTTTCAAGTACAGGCCGCATGAAATATTCGGATGGCAAAGGTGGCTAAAAAAATATATATATTTATCTGGCATAGTTATTTTATAGTACATAAAATATTAAAGAATGTTAAATTTCTGGAAAGATCTAATGATGGCTGTTTGTCTCTTTAAGGAGCTTATATAAATAACTATTAAGTGTTCACGATTCTAACTCAGCTGAATTTAAGCTGTGTTGTGTGTAGAACAAATCTTGTTTTTGTATATGCAATACCTCTCGGCTTTAACAACCAACTTTCTTGGCTTTGCATCACAAAAATTGTCACAAGTAAATTCATAATACTCTACGACTTTCAGTACAGAGATGTATTGTATATAAGAGAAGTAAGTATTCTTCCTATCTTGATTGATTTGGAATGCACAATTGTCCGCATACCTCAGCGTAATAGAAGCTTCGTAATTAACATGATACCTAGTTTATCATATTATAATTATACAAGACCAAACTTAAGAATACTGCTGAAAGAAATAAACCGTATATCAGGAACAGCAGAAGTATTGCTTTTCACTTCGTGTTAAATAAGTGAAGAAATATCTGAGACTACAAATTATATATATATATAGCCATGATTCTTCAGTTTGATGCTTTATCAGAGTGCATAGTCTTAGAAAACTTGAGGCCAGAGTTTTCAACTGCCACAACACAATGAATGCTCCAACATGAATACACCGTATATCGATTAAGCAAGTAAGATTGTAGATTCTGGATCGCTGCTATCTTCATACCACATGAAAGTCTATTGCCCTAAACACAGTTGATAACAATTGCTGGTCGTTTCATTAAGTTGCATCTCAACTGTGGTACCGTCCCAGATCTTCGCCGGTATAGCTTGGAACCCAGTACGACCTGTCTTCGTCGCCTCAGCGTACGGGCAACCATACATTTCATGAAAATTTTGACTGTTACCTTGATACCACATGTAGGTTCCACACCAGTGCTCTTCATGCTCATACAATAAATATGTTTGTCGTACGAGAAAATGGGCGGAGGTATTAGGCGGGATTGGGTATTCATTTTTCATGGAGTAAGAGATGGTCTCGGAGGCGAGGTCGCTATATGTCATATTCTTCCACAGGTGAAACTGGAACTGATTCTTGTCACGAATCGAAGGATTTCTTACAACAGAATTCGTGAAAGAAATTTCAAACAGATCTGTGACCTCTTCATTCAATTTATTGCAATGGCATTTAGATGCAGGTATATTTGGACCAGGACCGACACCAACGAACCTGAGTGGTTTCCAGTGGGTGTGCGATTCGTCGACAAAATAACTTCCCGTATAGTCACATTTTTTTATATTCTTACATACCTCAGTACAATAAATTCCCATTGCTTCCCTCCATGCTGTTACGTTAAAGAAACGCTTCCCTTTCAGCGGTAATAAATCATAATTGTATTTTTCAGTGAAGAGGTCCGGATCAAAGTCATCAAAACTACTACTACCAGTAGATAAAACTAGATTTCCTTCTTTTAAATTGAACACTTTTGTAAGATGATCACTTTGAACTGACGAGGTCGTCATTCTTGTTCCGTAATTCTCGGATCCAGAAGTAGAGCTGTTTTGTAAAGTAGGCAAAGCCTGGGAAGTGGCCAGAAACACTAGAGTAGATTTTAACGAAACCATTGCCTGCAAGAAAACTGCGGGTGATTCCTTTATTTGTACCTCTTGAGGTGTTACATTTCTTGTGTGAGGCTGAATTAGTGTTGGAATTCTAAGTCACACATTGGAAAGTTGGTTTTCTCAAAAACCCACCGAGTCCAAGCTGGCAATAATGCAACTCCTAAAGGAACCTTTGAACCAACAAAGTAGATAATTATCCACTTTTCTGCTTTTTAGATCGAAGTAAGAAACCGGGGTTTCATTGTCTACAACGTGACTGGTACTTTCCCCAATTCTCCATAAGGCATTATTGCAAGGTCATATAGGGGAGGGGGAGGGGGTTCAGACAAAAATCTCATTTAAACACAGTTTCCCAGATTAAAACCTAAATGTTTAATTGATAGTTCCAATACAACTACTTCGAAATATTTAGTTAAATGGTGATAATACCTGGTTAATCGGTTAAAATTTCTCATTAATACAATTAGTGGTTGCTCTTATTTGTTTTCATTCGTTTGTAATAAAGAAAATTACAATGTTTGAAGTGAAACATTTGCTTGTTTAAAAAACAATTAAAGTATTATATATTCAATGCACCATGAACCTTACCGTGATAGATTTCATTTACGCATGTCACCATCTTCATTCAGCCTCACACAAGAAATGTAACACCTCAAAAGGTACAAATAATGGAATCACCCGCAGTTTTCTTGTAGGCAATGGTTTCGTTAAAATCTACTCTAGTGTTTCTGGCCACTGCCCAGGCTTTACCAACTTTACAAAACAGTTCTGCTTCTGATTCCCAAAATGTAGAAACGAACAATGTGTCCCCGTCTGCTCAGAATGATGATATTGCAACCAAGTTTACATTGCATGACGGAAACCTGGTTCCACTGGCTGGAAATGACATCAGCTTTCCCAGCATGGACCCAGACCTCTTCACTAAAAAGCACGATATAAACGATTTGACGGTGAATGGAGAAAAAAATTTCAATAACGATGAGATTTGTCGTGAAATCTTGATCTATAGAAATGCCTATCACCCAGAAGATGCGCGCTCTTTATCGTGCGGGGTAAAAGTTGACATATATACAACTCATTGGAAAGTTAGCAAATTTATTGGCCTTGGTCCTGGTCCACAGCTACCTGCATCTATTTGTGTCTTTAATGATAAGGATGTGGAATCCCAGATCAAGTTTCCAATTCTTTTCTCGAATACTGTGCATAGAAGTCCGGCGCTAACACCAAAAGATGAAGGTTTCGGAGTTTCTTATCTAAAAGAAAGTTCGTCCATACCGAATACCGACCTAGCCATCGATGTCGTTTCTTACAGTTCAGTATTGCCACGCAAAGTCCCCGCCAAAACTGCTGCTCAGTTTATGCAGCGGCAATTATATCTGCTGTTTGAGTATACTGAATACTGGTGTGGAACCTACTGCTTAATCAATGCTTTTCTTTATTATCCAGTATATACTTATGTTTGCCCGTTCACTGAGAAGACAAAGACCAGTCGTACTACGTATTATGCAGTACCTCTAGACGCTAGCGAGAATTTCGTTTTAGAATATCAATTAAATGTGACCGATATCGATTGTCATCATGTTCCTATGAAGCAATAGACTTTGCTGTGGAATAAAGAGAGAGGTGATCCAGAGTCTACAAGAAAAGCATCGCTTTATTTGGTAGAACATCTATTTAGCTACGGTTGATTGTCGGACGAACTGGATGTTTCATATGTGTTGGGACTCTGTGAGTCCAAGCTGGCTTTAATATACGACTCTACGCTTGTGTAGGAAAAAACCTCAGACCTAGCGTAAGAGATTACCTAGAACGCCTCTAGTTGATCGTGAGTAAAAACACCGGGGTCTATATTATCTACAACGTGACTGGCACTTTCCCAATTCTCTCATAAGGCACACTATGGTCACATAGGGCTGGTCTGGGCTGAAACCTTATGTAATAAGGTTTCCTGGACCAAAACCTAAATGTGAAACTTAGTGTTCCAACAATATGAACACTTAGTGTGTCATTTAAGCGACGGATGGGGGGTAATAGAAGTCGATCTGATAACTATTGATATCTGCATTCTCGTCATAAACAAATAAACAGTATTGACATGTTCATAATTACTGCTATATATATATTTTTTTTTTACCGAGGTCATAGATTTATATTTTACGCTTACTGTCTAATACTTCTTATCTTACTTTATTCTACAGCACGTATAAGCAATACAGAATATACACCAGATTTGATTTTCGTACCAGGCAGCTTCTTAGCTTCGTCGACTACCCTTGAAGAAGTGTGCTTCACAGCAAACTTTCATATTACGTTTATAATATTTACAACTTTTACGACAGTAATATATGGAAAAAAGAATGCAATTATCCTCCCTGTCCTAATAGGAATGTATAACTGTCCGCATGCAACAGCGCAATTGTTAAAACTCTGTGAGTCCAAGCTGGCTGAATAAATACGTCTCTACAACGAATTAGGAAAAGAACCTCCAATCTAGCTTAATAGATGTTATCTAAATCGCCTCGAGTTGATCGGAAACCGGGGTTTTATTGTCTACAACGGGACTGGTACTTTCCCAATTCTCATTAGGCACACTACGGTCACATAGGGCTGGTCTGGGCAGAAACCTTATACAATAAGGTTTCCTGGACCAAACCTAAACGTGAAACCTAGTGTTCCAACCATAGCTAATATCCTTAAATGGGGTGTTAGCCTCATGCAGCCGCATACTAGACTGTAACATTACGGAAAATATAAGTACCATAGTATCACCGGACATTTTCAGTCGACAATGTTTTCGTTGAAATTCACGTTTCTGTTTTTGGCCGCTGTCCAGAGTCTGCCTACTGTCACGAGCAGCTCAGCTTCTAATTCGAAAAAGGTCTCTCCGCCAATTCAAAGCGGTGAAATTGGAAATGTGTTTACATTCCAAGACGGAAATCTAGTTCCATCCACTGGCAGCAATACCTTTGATGATTTTGACCCTGATCTTTTCACCACGAAATACGTTATAGACTCCTTGCCGCTCAAGGGGAACCGCACCCTTGATGAATCAGCGGTTCGTGCAGAAATACGGAATGTGGCATGTGAAGAATTGAAGAAACATCCCGGAGGCACACTTGCTGGTTATAGTGTTGACATGGTCAATTCTCAGTGGAGACCTGCCGAGTTTGTTGGTGTTGGTCCTAGTCCATGGCGAAATGCATCTAAATGCCACTGTAATAATTTGAATCATGAAGTAACAAAACCGATTGATATTTCTTTTTCAAGTACAATAAAGAAGCCCCCGGTATGGCCCGATATCGGCTTCAACTTTGGACAGTTGAAGAATTTTAAATATCTGCGCTATATCGACTTAGCGGTCGAAACCGTCTCTTACTCCACAACTTATCAGAGCCCAATCCCGCCCAATACTGCAGCTGAATTTTCAGGCCAACAAACATATCTGTTATATAAGTTTGAGGAATACTGGTGTGGAAGATACCGTCTCTACTATGACTACGAGTACTATAATCACTATACCTGTCCCTTCACTAAGCCGGCATTGACCAGCCGTACAATATACCTCGCGGCACCTGCGAAGATTTGGGATGGTACAAGGATTGAGCTCAAATTAAATCAAACGGACAGCGCTTGTTATCAGTCATGTTTCCCTAATAAATAGGCTTGAATGTGGTATACAGATAGCAGTGGTAGGAGTGACCCTACAGCAAACTTATCCTTCAGTGAAAATCATATATACATCAAGTATACTAGCTGGTTAGTGTTACCGTAAATAACTGATAATGCGAAGAACCAGTTACCTACTCATGGTAAGACTACTGCAATCTGGAGCTCATTTTTAGTTGAACTATGTACTTTAGTTTCATCTTATAAGACATACATACACCTTTAATAATCTTGGGCAATATGGACTTATGTGATGGCAGTCTATTCCCGGATGTTAGATAGGAATAGGGTCTTAATGCCCAGCAACGCCATTCATTAATCACAGATAGAATTCATTATGGTTAAGACTAAGTCAGTACTGCAGTAACTCACGGTAAAACTAAGTAGCTAATATACACAAGGTACAATATAATATAATATAATGATAAGTCATACGTTTACTTCCCAATTGGGGCCCAATTACCCTCTCTAATCACGTGTGTCACTACCACTTACTCTCTAACCAGAACGGATCCTAAATGATAACTGCCGTTGCTAGGCATCAGAACTTTTTTTTTTCCTTTTTCAGCCTCTGGAAGCTGGCTGCTGGAATCGCGAAAAGACAAGAGAAACTCTAAATTGGAATTTTCACATTACATTTAAATTCCTTCATTGCTTTATCAATTAATTGCCTCTAATGCTAGCAGTTGCATCTGGAGAGACGAATAAGGTGCATGCCTCACCTGTGCCATTTATTAAGCGACGAATCGAACCAGTAGGTCCGTATTTTCTGTCGCATGCACGCCGGACTACCAGGGGCCGCACTTGGTCTGAGGATGAAAAACTTGAAGCTTCTCGTAACGTGGCCAAAGTCGAAGAGTCTTTTGAAGATGACATCGGAGACGAGCCTGAAGACGCTGAAATGCTTCAACATGATCCAAAAGATTGGAAATCGCTTGACTTGTATGCGGTTTTAGGGCTATCGAAACTGCGGTATCGTGCTACCGAAGATCAAATTCGACGGGCTCATCGCAAGAAGGTTTTAAAGCATCACCCGGATAAGAAAGCCGCCCAGGGTCAGCTGGACGACGATAGATTCTTCAAATGTATCCAAAAAGCCTTCGAGGTTCTGATGGATCCAGTAAAACGCCGACAATTCGACAGTATCGACGAAGGGGCTAATGTGCCTCCACCCCCCAGTTCAGCCAACTTGTCCGAAGAGGAATTCTTTAAAGCTTGGGCCCCGGTGTTTCTCTCGGAGGCTCGTTTCTCTCGAGTGCCAGACATGCCGCAAATCGGAGACATGACATCTACCAAAGCAGAAGTTGACCATTTCTATAATGCGTGGTACAACTTTGACTCTTGGCGATCCTTTGAGTACCTAGATGAAGATGTGCCTGATGATAGCGATAACCGCGACCATAAACGACACACCGAAAAGAAGAACCGGGCTGCGCGTGCTAAAGCCAAAACCGAAGATACTGCCAGGCTTCGCAAGTTAGTGGATCAGGCGCTTGCCAAGGATCCTCGCATCCGCAAGTTTAAGCAAGAGGAGAAAGCTGAACGAGAGCGCCGTAAATGGGAGCGTGAAGCCGAGGCTCGTGAGGCTGCGGAGCGGGCGGCCAGAGAAGCAGAAGAAGCCGAGAAAAGAAAACAAGAAGAGGAAAGATTGGCATTAGAAGCCCGACAATCTTCTAAGAAAGCTAAAGAGGCTGCTAAAAACGCCCGCAAGAAATCCAAGCGTGCCATCAAAGCTGCCGCCAAGGACACTCCCTTTGAGGCTGCAACCGAAGCTCTGTTGGAGGCCATGGACGACCTTCAACTATCTGAGACCGCTAAAGCTGTGACTGACGGCGATGCTAAAACTGCCTTGAAAACTGTGGCCGATGCTTTAGTTTCCAGCGGGAAAGTATCTGCAGATGCTGTCGAATCCTTAAATTAGCCTGATTACTGTGTGTATTTATTAGGTTATATAGTATAACTAATGCGTTCGATGTTTAAAATTTGATGGGGCTTATTAGATTTTGTAGCTATTTTTTATTATTTGAAGCACTATCAGATACACATTAGTTTAATATTCATTTGGCTACTATTGCTTTATAAACCATCAGTTGCATCCTTCATTGGATAATGTAGCTACAATGTTTTGCGATACCTCAACCACAAGGACTATTCTTGCATGTATCACGGCAAAATTACGGTTTGTCGCTCACCAGTAAGCAGTAGTTAAAAGGACTATCATCAGTTTTCAGGCTTGCGGCAGACGAACAACATCATTGGGGTAAAAATCTTGGATTTACCACCTTCAACCAGGCCAATTGCTGCCTCTTCCAAAGCATTGGCAACCTTTACCGATCCCTTGGGAGCCAGGCGTAGCTTCTCCAAAGCTGAAAGCGACGCAGTAGTAATTAAGCGACCGATCCGAGAAGTGCGGAACACGGTCAGAAGATCGGTGAGAGATCTACAGTACTTCAAGTCGCCAGCCAACGGGTAGTACCAAGGAATCTCGTCATTATTATCGGCCAAGTCTCGCTGATACTCGATTTCGAAACCGACTTTTTTCAACGCCTCAACCGCCACATCGACGCTGTACATTTGCGGAATACCATCACCAATCTCAATGCGATACCGAATATCCTGGTGAACCTTGTTTTGAGGGTCGTATTTCTCAGTCATGACCCACTCATAGACACCAAACACCCCTCCAGGCTTCAAGACCTTGTAGATCTGAGAGTAGACCCCCTCCAATACCGGGGCATGGACCGTGGCTTCAATAGCATACACTGCATCGAAACTTTCCTCCGGAAGCTCGATGTTCATAAAATCACCTTTGACAAACTGCAGCTGATCCTGGAGACCATACTTCACCGCGTATGCATTGGCCCGCTCGATTTGGTAGTCGTTGTTGTTCAGGCCAACCACATGGACATCGGCAAACCGCGCAATCTCGCGGGCCGGACCACCGACACCACAGCCAACATCCAGAACACGCATTCCAGGTTTCAAACCCATTTTATGGGCCAAATAGTGTTCGTGCCGGGCCAGGGCGGCTAAATGTGCCTCGCCTGGATAATACCGACAGAAATGGAACGAGCTGCCCCAGCCGTACTCGTAGAAGTCAGTCACCAAATTATAGTAGTGACGTGTCAACGAGGCATAGTCCTCCAATCGACCCTTTTGGTCTTCTTCAGTATCTTGCCCGGTTTTAGATTTGTTGAAATGCTGGAAGTACCGGTCGACCGCGGCCTCCTGGGCCTCGGTGTTCTTAGACAAAATAGCTCGGAAACCACTTTGAGCCGCAGCTTCTTTGCCGTGCAAGGCTTTTGAGAACTCCAAATCCTGTTGTTTGGTGTCAGTCATGGCGTTCTGTAAAAGCGAAAGTGGTGCTATATATGGAAGAAAGTAAGATCCTGTGGGTAACGATGAAGGGCAAGCAAGACTTAAAACACGCGCGACCGGGAGAGGTAAGTTAGTGGTTTCCATGCCAATCGAACAGATGCAAACAGCTGGGCACACACACATCACTCTAAGGAGCAATTCGAATGCAACTTAGCACTCTGCCTGCAACCTGCCATTGTTTGTTTTTTGTTTTCCCCCCGATTGCAAAATATCTCACAGATTCCCAAATTGTTCCTTGCATATACACACTGCGCTACTGGCTGGTACTCATAACTGTGTTTCTGGTGACACAATTTTTTTTTTTTTTGCCGTTTCGGGAAACTCCCAGTCTAGCTTTACTACGCGTTTCTGGAAGAAAAGAAAAATATACACTTTCAGCTCTCGTTTTGTAGACCAAATCTTACACATATATTCATGCATTAATGGCCCCTGCCCAGGTCTTTGATAATCTCTTGCAAGAGATTATTGAGTCAGGACCTGGTGCTATCGATAATAAACCAGAAGTGGTTGCTAGGCTGGTTCATGTGCTGATTCGAGAAGGCATCCTTCCCCTCTATGATGAAGCCGTTACTTCTCAACCACTCCCTGAGGCATCTTTAAACCGGGCCACAAACTCACTGAAAGCACTTACAGGAATCTTTGCTAAATCACCGTCTGCACTGCTTTCAAATGCTCCTAATTCTTCTGAGGTGCTCCATGAGTATGTGCTGATTCGACTGCTTCCGATCCTGTCGGCTTCGCCATCGGTCACTGCATTATACAACCCAACCATTGTCTGTTTTAAAGCTTTATTTTACGGGTTGGAAAGTCTTCCTCAGACTTGGACAATATTAACATCCGTTTTCACACGGCTGGAGTCACTTATTAGCGCTATTATTGCTCAGCTCTCTGATCAATCTTATTCGGCAATTAATGACTTTACTTTTGATCTCCCGCAGGCCGACGGGTTTAACCACTTTAGGCTGTCATCTACGCGACGAACTTTGGCCGTAGGGTTCGCTGTGCTGGATATTCTTACTTGCTGCTTGTCTTCCGAACCTGAATCGTCGTCGCTAGTGCTCTCCCCCCTCCTTCGGTCTCGTTACTCCGCGCCGTGGACGTTTCCACGGTTTGCATCGTTGTGGAAACTGCTGCAATACTGGTCTCCATTTTTTGACACTACTTCAGACTCCTCAATTTCTCGGGCTAATGTACTGAACTTACTAATGCGCTTCCAGGACCTGTATCATTCAGAATGGATTCTCTTTGTAACTACATTTCTAGCTAGAAACCTGACTTTTGTATCGTCTTGGTCTGAATCTGATCAGTCCAGTTTCATTTTACTCACCCTAAAGTACGTTCAATATCTCTGTCAGAGACCGGTAACGGCGGACCATTACATTAACTTGGTTTCGGCCAGGCTACTGCCTGCCTTGAAAGCATGTACAGCCACAGCCAAGTCGATCAATTTTCTTACTGACTTTGTTACTCTGCTGCAATGGTGTCCTCCAATTCTTAACACCTTGTTGTCTAATGTACCACTACCTCTTCATATTCCCCAGTTTAAATCGATCAAATACTCGCTTTTAGCCGAGTCAGTACTGGCACGACTGAAACTATCCGAAGAATCTCGAATTTCCTTTTCACAATCTAACCAGTCTTATGAAAGTGCACTTCATTCGTTCCAATCTCAAACTTATCCACTTTCCAATCAGCGTTTCCCCGAGAAAAATGTCTTAATTAGTATCAGCTCAGAGTCCTGCGCTAATAACAATACCTCCCCGTTAGTTGAACTTGAACAGTCTTCTTCATTATGTCAAAATTTATTAAAATCTATCGCTTCAATCGGACCGTTTGAAAACTTCAACTCTATCACAGACCTAGGCGATCTGGCTGGCAGTGAAACATTCACGTCCCTATCTCCGGATAGAAAATTTCATCTCATATCTCTATTAGGTTATTATCCTTGCATTTTATCGGGTCTTTGTGTGTCAGAGGCACAAAACTATGAGTGCGAATATTGTGATAGTCAACAATCTTTGTTTATTAATATCAATGATAATCGGCCTGCGAACAGTCGCTTCATATCTTTCGAAACTAGACTCCCACAAATTTTTGAGGGTTTAGTATGCTTTATTCGGCTAGCTGACTTTAAAAACTCTTCATCATTGAGGGTCTTGTTAATGTCTACGCTTCGTAGAGTACTCTCACATATAGAAGCCCCTGACGTACATAACTCTGATATACTTCAGTGGTGCTTTCAATGCTTGAATAGCTCGTGTCGCGAACTCAGACTAGCGGCTGCTAATATATTTCCATATTTCATTCTTCAGCATTATGGATTTTCAAAAACTAACTGCTCATTCATAATCTCATATCTGAACGGCGTGGAAGCACAAAGCACTGTCCTTGCCGAAACAAGAGCTGTAGCATGGAGTAGGCTTGGCTATATTACTGAAGGGGATGCTCTGAATATTGTACTGGTAAAATTACTGGCTCTTCTAAGTGACAGTAATCCTTTTCATGTTTCTGTGGCTAGCCATGAAATTTTGCAAATATGTGAAGTAAGAAACATTTCACCCTGGGGTTTGTTTTCACAGTTTTGGAGCACAATTGCGTTGATGGTTGTAAAGGACCTAAAAGGTAAACCTCAAACTCTGCAATCGCTATGTGATATTCTTGATATATCCTCGGATGAGTTTTTATTGAGAACTCAAAAATTTACCCTTCCATATCTAGTCGTATCTAAGGATGAGTATGGGTATAATGCAGTTGCAAAAGCCTGTAAAAAAACAGTAACAGAGGTTTGTTGGGACAACATTATACCTCTATTGACGGCATTGCTGACTGTTCCTGCTAATGACACTGAAACTGTAGCCATGAATCTTCTATGTAAAGCTAGCGATGCATTTGCTGCAGTTGATCTATACCAACTAATTAGATCGGACTCTATTATGCTCACAGCATCTCTTCTCATGCTTTTTGAAGACGACACTGATACCCAAGGTGAATTAAATGATACTTATGTCCAAGGTGAATTCAATAATACTGTTGAGCAAGCTATTAAACTAGTAATCCGAGCTCAACTTATCATTCCGTCTACCAAGTCAGTTGATGCAGTACAGATAGAAAAATTTTTCGACTCAACTATTCTTGGTGTAGTGAATGTATTCTTATCGGAGATTGGTAATAGTAATGTTCGGAAACAAATGGGGGTAAAACTGAAATGCATTCAAGGGCTGCGGAAAATGATACCGTTGGCTGGTCATTCTGTAAACATAGCCGTCACTCAAATCACAACATGTTTAACTTCAACTATATCAGATTCTTTCTTAACAGGCTCAGTCTTGTTAACTTGGAAGGAATTGCTGGAGAGTATTAACCATACTCATATCGAAGAATTCGTCGTCGTTACATTTACTGTTCTAGTACATTATTACGATGAATTCAATGACAGCAATAAACGACTCGCTATTGCAATTTTACTTTTTGCTTTGAAGCGCGGTACTGAATATTTACTTGGAAAACCTTCGACTTGTCTTCCCCTTCTTCCAGATCCGATCCTCGCTGAATTAGAAAATGGAATCATTGAAGCGGGTTTATTAAAAGAGTCTTCATTTGAATCACACCACAAATATATTTTAGCTCGAATAGGCAGTGAAAATGCGTTAGTGGTACGAATGGCACTCGAGGAACTTGAAGCCGAGCTTCTCAAGTCTCAGGATGTATTGCATGAGGATTTCAAGTCTCAACACAGTCAGTTATTGCATGAGACCTGTGAAAGTCTTTTATTATGTCTGCGAAGGTTCCGAAATATAGACCCACTTATCCCATCACTAATATCTAAATGTTTCGGTGTAATCGGTGCCCTTGACCCTACTCATATTAACATTGATATTAAGAAACAGGAGCCTATACTGAGAAGCATTTTTTTGGACAAAAGAGAGCTGATAAAGTTTTTGACTTTTTTTCTAGAGGAGTACCTGGTTTACGCATTTAGATCAGTCACTGATGCCATGTCTCAGGGATTTCTAGCGTTTGCTATGCAAGAGATGCTGAAAATTTGTGACCTCGGAGTATCAGTTCTTTCTTCTACTTCTGATTCTAGTGCTAAAGACCTCTGGTTATCTCTTACGCCTGTTGCTCGTGCGACTTTGATGCCGTTTTTTAACTCGAAGTATGCTCTTGCATCTGACAATATCAAAATTCCCGAATATCCGGTCTATAGACCTAATATTGCTTATCCTCAGTGGTTACGCATACTCACTATCGGTCTACTTTCTTATCCATTAGACTCAACAATAGGAAGCAGTTACATGCCTCACTTATTTTCAATATTTAGAAGCGTAATTCGGGACCAAGACCTATCCATTCCGCGATTTTTACTTCCTTTCATTGCGCTCTTCGTGTTAGTAAATGTACCAGAAGCGGCAAATACTCTTCTGTTAGAGGTCTCAACGATTCTTATGAGCCCCTTGACCGAAGATAATTCTCAATCTAATCAGCAGACACTTCTATTGGCCAGTCAGGATATCTTTAGAATGGTAGATAACTTCTCGGCCTGGCTGCGCTATCATACAAAGCATTCTCACACAAGAGAAATCGGAGACAGAAACAGAGCCCAACATGGAATATCTAGAAGTGGTGTGAAAAGAGTGCAACAATTTGTTAAACAAATCCAGCCTGCAGTGATATCTACAAGAGCATATGAATGCGGATCATTCGCGCGAGCTATTTTCTATTGGGAACAGCATATCCGGTCTTACCCAACCTTGGATCAGTCTGAAGAAGATAAAATATTAAAGGATCAATTATATCGTCGCTTGCATGAGCTTTATGGAAATATCGACGACCCTGATGCATTAAGTGGTATAGCTTCTCTATTTCCTATTGTTGCCCCGAGTGCTTCTGAACTTGAAAGTGAAGCTCATGAGCGAAGAATTCAGAACTGGGATCAAGAGGCTTTACTTCATAGAAAATTCTCGCGATGGGGTCAAGCAAAGTCATGCTATGAATCTATACTAAAATTGGAGCCTGTCAACGAAAAAGCAAAGATGAGTATGTTATTATGTATGAAAGATGCCCAAGATTTCAATAATGTTTTGGACAGAGTGACACTACCAAGTTCATCTTCTGACCAAACTCTGCGCATTAAACTGGGCATTGAAGCTGCATGGAACTGTCAAGATTGGAAGAGTCTAAGTATGTGGCTCGAAAAGCTTACCAATTTTGATCCAGCTCTTACATCATTTGAGATCGAGGTTGGCCACTTGTTCTCTTCTCTTGAAGCTCGTGATTTTATCTCTTTCTTGAATCATATGAGTAAAGCTAGAATGCAAGTAACTGAACATATAATTGGGATCAATCCGAATAGCATGGATGAAATTAAAGATGATATCGTTCGCCTGCATGCACTTCAGGACCTTGAATCTTTCGCTAGCCTTGCTGGCGGTAGATATTCTGAAGAATATGATAAACAGGCCTTGGACCGGCTAGACATACTCGGGAGACGGTGGTCAGCGCGTTCACTCTTACTTTCAATTCATAGGGGTGCTTTAGAATTGAGTTTTGGCTCAAGTGCGGAACCATATATAGGCAAACGTTGGTTTCTAAGTGCACGAATGTCTAGGAAAGTGGGTGAGGCGGACCTTGCCTATAAATACTTATTGGATGCAGAACGCCTCAACTTTCCCAATATTGCAACAGAACACTCAAGGCTTCTTTGGAAAGACGGCAGGTTTAGGCAGGCTATCCGTCATCTCACGAATGCCATAGAAACTAGCAGACCATCAGAAAATAATAGCGGCCCTCGTGAGAAGGCTAGAAATCTTTTGCTACAAGCAAGGTGGTACGATATGTCTGGTCAGAGATCTAGTGATGATATTCTGGCGAGATACATGAAAGTCAAGGAAATTGACCCGAAATTTGAAAGCGGACACTATTATCTCGCTAATTTCTTAACGAAAATGATGGAAGCGGAGAAAATGCTGCCTTACAATGAACGATCACAGAATAGTCTTTTTGGAACCGACATTATTCAGATTTGTCGTTCGTACCTAGACTCACTGAAATGCGGAACAAAGTTTATTCATCAGACAATGCCGAAGCTTTTAACTCTTTGGCTGGACTTTTGCGAGGGAATCGATGAGTATGAGGTAAAAGCTCGACAGAATGGATCCGCGGAGCTTGTAACAGAAGTTGTAAGAAATGTTCGTGTTAATGAAAAGCAGCTGATTCGATGGATGCAAGAGTCGTTTAAAACCATGCCAAAATATATGTTATATAACTCTTTGCCTTACATGATTTCACGAGTTATTCACAAATCACTTGATGTGAGAGCAGTATTATGTTCTGCAATTGCCAACGTGATTGCAATATATCCTCAACACACACTATGGCAGCTTATGGCATTATTAAAGTCTACCGACCATGAAAGAAAGAAGGAAGGCATGAATATCTCCAAAAAAGTCAAAAGAAGATGCTCATTGGACAACATGATGAGATCTGCTGCTGCTCTCACTGAAGGCCTCCTGCAAGTGTGTAATCGTCCTGTACATAATGGCACATCATGGATGAGCTTGGTGGAATTGGGATTTAATAAAAGTATTCTACCTTCTGAGCTGGTTATGCCTATACAGGATCAAATTCGTATAGCTTTACCTGAAAGAACTATACCTCAAGAATTCGATCCTTTCCCTAATACACGGGTCACTATTCATTCAGTGTCTGATAGAGTCCTAATTCTAAATTCTCTAGCCAAACCTCGTCGTGTCACGTTTACAGGAACAGACGGCAAAGAATATAGTTTTCTTTGCAAACCGAAAGATGACTTAAGAAAGGACTTCAGATTATTGGAGGTCACAGAAACCATGAACAGAATTCTGAAAAAAGATGATTCAGCAAATTCCCGACAGTTGCACATACTTACATATCGAGTGACGGTTTTAAATGAAGAGTGTGGTTTAATTGAATGGGTTCCAAATATGAGTACGCTGAGATCTATTATCTCTGCGCTGTACCAGCAAAAAGGGGTGGATATGAATCATCAACTTTTGAAATCAATCTTTGCGAAAGATGCACCAGACGGAGCTAGACGTTTTAAAGAAGAGGTATTAACCAAGTACAAACCTGTATTTCATGAATGGTTTCTTGAAGCGTTCTCAGAACCAATAGCATGGCTTATGGCCAAGAATCAATTTGCTCGAACGACCGCCGTCATGTGCATGGTGGGCTTCATACTGGGACTGGGCGACCGACACTGTGAAAATATTTTAATTAGCGAAGGTACCGGTGAAGCAATGCATGTTGATTTCAACTGCTTGTTTGACAAAGGCCAATGGTTTGATCAGCCAGAAACAGTCCCATTTCGTCTTACGCAGAACATAGTTGATGCCCTGAGTATAACTGGCTATGAAGGAACATTTCGAAAATCAGCAGAAATTACTACGCGACTTTTGAGGGAAAATCAAGATTTACTATTTAATATCCTTGAATCATTTCTCCACGACCCCGTGGTAGAACTGGCACCAGGGAAACGTGCAGCACGAAAGAAAGTATTGGCTGCTACTAATGCACAAGAGGCTTTAGCTCATATTAAAAACAAGATATTAGGAGTTCAGATTGGTGGAACACCACTGCCTTTGAGTGTTGAAGGGCAGGTGGATCATCTTATTCTGGAAGCTACCGATATCAATAATCTGGCAGTGATGTATGTAGGATGGATGCCATTTTATTAATAACAAGACAGGGAACTTACTACGATGTTTATATCCTTAAACGTAGCTGAAGTAAAGCTTAATTTATGAAAATTTTAATCTCATGACTATTATTGGCTTTTTCAAAGTATTAATTAACATTAACGCTAACGCTCTGGGGTAATTAGGTTTCTGTCTTTCGCACTAAAACCCGTGAGCTCAAATAAATAATTGACTTCTGCAGCTTTTGTACAGATATATCTCTTTATATATCTTACCTTTTATTAGAACCAAATCATGACTTCACGGTACGTAGAGCAAAGGGAATATGATCACTTTTTCAATTATTTCAGTATTGGAAACTAACCCAGTTATCGAGTTGAATGTAAGTAGCTGAAGTAATAACTCCTCATCAGGTATGTTTTACTAACTGTGCAGATGCTTTAAAAAGCCACCGAAGAGATGGATTTATAGAATGGATCAAAGGACTTCTAGCTGTAAGTGTGATTGATTTTTTTTTTTTTTTTTTTTTTTTTTTTTTTTTTTTTTTTTTTTTTTTTTTTTTTTTTTCCCTGAAGCATATAATAGTTATATTGTAAACTAACCTACAGGGCCCTTTTGTTTTGCATTATGAACCAAATTTGTATAAGAACAGTAGCGCTATGAATCAAAAAGTTAGCGCAGAAGCGCAACGTCGTTACTGTGAAATTTTTCAGGATTTAGAGCAAATGGTTAATGAACATGTGATTATGGAAACACTAGGAACCGAGAAACACAGTCGCTTGTTTCAGCTGGTTCCATCAATCGCGACTTTCTTCACAAGTCTCCCGCTGACAGAAGCTTTCCTAGAATGTGATCGTCAGATGAGTATCAGTAGCCGTCGATTAGTTAGCCCTAGCTTCAATGATGTTAGACATATACTGAGTACTGCACAATTGATGAGTCTAGCGTGGGGCGATCTTCCACTACAGATGGTCACATTTGATGGTGATGTAACTTTGTACGATGACGGGGCAATTTTAGAACCTGACAGCCCAGCAATTCCCCGTTTGATTGAATTAATATCACGAAACATTTATGTGGGAATTGTAACGGCAGCAGGGTATTCTGACCATTCTGGCGAGAGATATCGTCATCGTTTAGGAGGACTTCTCAAAGCTATTTCCGACAGCCGGGTTCTTACCGACAGCCAGAAGCGGAACGGGCTAATGATCATGGGCGGTGAATCGAGTTACATGTTTCTCTATAACGGTTTAACTAAACAATTAGAATGGGTGCCACCAGATATTTGGATGTTACCTGAGATGCTAGATTGGCGCCTTGAAGATATCGCGATTCTACTAGATGAAGCTGAAGACTTCCTCGTATCATGTATCGAGAATTTGCGGCTTCCAGCAGAAATTCTACGTAAAGAACGCGCGGTCGGTATTATTCCATTAGGCGGTAAAAGCTTCCGCCGAGAAGATCTTGAAGAAGTAGTGCTTGGATTGCAGCGAAGAGTCGACTCCCTGGAAGTATCGAAGAAGCTTCAGTATTGTTGTTTCAATGGAGGGCAAGATGTGTTCATCGATATAGGCGATAAAAGACTGGGTGTTAAATGCTTACAGAAATTTGCCAATGGACTGAGTGGCCATCAAACCCTCCACGTCGGTGACCAGTTCGCATCACTGGGCGCGAATGATTACAAGGCCCGGATGGCAGCGTGTACGGTTTGGATAGCCAACCCCAAGGAAACATGCGAGTTAATCGATAACTTGATTGAGTTCATGGATCATCCAAAATCAATCAAGGTCTATCGGTACGAGCATACTGCGAAATAAGACCTAACAAGGAGTCATTACAGGCTTCTGAAGAGTTGTTGTTGCTGGTGGACCAGATATTTTCACAGTTCGTATCGGATTTAGCATCGGTGAGTTTTATAATGATATGAGACGAGGTGATAGATACGTCGACAGATGCCACTGCTTTGTTATTGGCGATGATGTCATTGTTGCGAATGAGGATGCCGTTGGTCGCTGCCAGTTGTTTGATGGATTTCAAAAATGCATACTCTAGCAATTGCCAAAGCTCGGGCTCATAAGAGAGTTCAGCTGAACTGGATTCAGTGGTTTGTAGAGAAGTTCTAAAAGTTGGAAAGCCTTCAGATAAGCGAGAAAAGACCGAGACCGATAAGTTGACGAAAGGTAAAGAAATTGAGAAGACGGATTCTGGGGAGGTGAGAGCAGCGGAGGCCAGGTTTGCAACATACTTCTCCACTGACCAAGAAAAAGATATCGAAGCTAATGCGCATACTTTTTCAATATTCAGTAATAGATTAGACAGCGAAGTAAGTAGAGTCTGGTGGTCGAGCTGACGTAAAGTAGGCCGTAAAATCAATGGAGGAGGGGCTGGAGAGTCTAAAATACTAGAGGAGATAGGCGAGATATGAGTTTCACGTAATTTGGACGACTTTTGTTTATAGTGCCTGGCAAGAAATATATGGAGCGATAATGATATGAATTCGGCCAAGTCAGAGGAATCCGGAGAGGAATCTGAGAGAGAGGCTAGGGAGATTTGGGCTTTGACCGTATCCGAGACAGGCACAGTGATAAATTTTCCAGAAAGCATGACTCCTATGCTTGCTAAAGTCGAGACTTCGTTGGTGAGTTGTACGAAAAGGTCTTCTTCAAATGCTAACATTGTCGCACGATGGATTTTGGCGATAATCGAGTCTGAATCCGGAGGGAGGGTAGATAAATATGATCCCTCAAGTTTGTCGAGAACCAAGATATCAACGCGCAAAACTGAATTTCTTTGGACGGGTAAAGCTAGAGTTGGATCCTGCCGGGCAGTTTTATCGGGGACCAAATAGGCAACCCCCTGTTGCTGGTTAGCGGCAGCATCGAAGTCGGCGAACACCACGCCTAGTCCACGGGTGGTACTGATTAGATTTTGGCCTGAGCTGGCTAGACTGTTCAATGACTGCCAATACTTTTGTTGCCAAGACACTAGATCTTTGGATTCCTGAGCGGCCGCACGAAACACGTCGACGGACTTAGTTAGGGCCTCGATCTTCCAGCCCATGCATATGGCTGAGTCGTCTACATCCAGCACCTTTCTGGCATCCATGGACACATCAGCACCTAGAGAACCCACGGGAACCCGTTCCTTTAAGTACGGGGACATGGAGGTAGCCCCAGCAGCTGGCCGTACGGCTGAGATCAACAAGCCGACAAAGTCCAAGGCCAAGGCAGCTTCATTTCTGGCAGCCGATAATGCAGTGCTTAGTTTAGCGGCTGATTCTGCCAGATCCACAGTGCATTCATCAGATGTCTGAGAGGAAGTAGTGGTGGCTGGGGGAGGTGATTCCTCGTGGTTAAGGGACTCTTCAGTCAAAGAAAGGAAACTTCCTCGTTCAGCGACAATCCGCGTGACTAATTCTGCGAGCGATGGTTTCCTGACATGGAAATCGTTCAAAACCCGAGGGTCTAACGGCAGCTCTAAATCTGACATGGCGAGCAATCTGTAGGTGATGATGGGATCGCAAACAAGATTGCGTGAACACTAAACGTCAAACAGGGACGGTCTGACCATAAGGTCAACCAACAGAGATTACCAAATTAGAAACAAACAACAACCACAAGACTACAGAACCACCAAAAAAAGAAAAGCAGCAGAATTTACTACATAATAAAATTGCATAAATTGTCATAATCTGGATAACGTACCAGTTTGGAGGGGGCAGCCATAGAACTGCAGGAATCTAGCACAACAGAACTAACTACATTTTAGAAAAAACCCACCACCACCATGAAAAAGAAAAAAGAGAAGTCTGTACACAACTGGGCTGTAGTAAAGGCAGACAACGAAATCTACTGTGTAGCATCCGATTTCTGTGCCTCAGTGGCCAAATATTCTTCATACGAAGGCAATTGCAGGTTCCATTTCTCTTCGCCCGGGCGGGTGTCGAAGTACTTCTTCATATCAGTCACATGGTAGCGGTGGTTGACCAAGTTAAACCACGGCATAGTGGACAGAAAGTTCTGCGAAGCGCGAGAGTTGCGCATGGCGACCTGCTCGAGCCACGGCTCGTAGGGCGTGACGCCGTAGGGCGGTTGACCGGCTGCCAGCTTGGATTTGATCTCAAACCGGTCCCGGACAACCTCCGGACCATTCTCGGCCTCACCGGTGAACCGTTTCGATGAGCGGGTATAGGCGTAAAAGAAGCCACCAACAAAACCAATAAAAGTAGCTGACCTTAAAAACGGCCGAATGTGCGAGGACCGGAACGTAGAGCCGCGCAACACCGGATCGGCGTACTCCATTGCAACCAGTGCGGCGGGCGCCGCGGCCGTGAGTCCGGCCCACGCTAAGTAGTCGGTCCCACGCATATATCGTACCACCCGCTTGAAATGAGGATCGGTATCTATGACCTCATAAGGCGTGGTATCTGGAACAGCCATGGTAGGGTGGGAAACGAAGCAAAGTAGGGAAAAAGAGAGAAAGTTGGTGGTAGCTAGCAATATGGCGGTCTTGATTGGCTATATGTCCCAACATGCGATTGAGAAGCCGTGTGGATTTTGCTGACCGGGGCCATTTAAGAAGAGAAACAACAAATTCAGATCGACTTCTGAAAAGAAAGAAAGAAATACTATTAAGTAATTGTAACTACCGGTGATGATTGCAGTTTATAGTAATCCATAGTAATTAGATTCTCAATTGGTATATAAAAAAAAAAATCTAGGAGCTGTACCGGGTGTCTAGCCAGGTGAGAGAGCCTATTTTATCTGGGCTCATCTTGAAGGTTAACTTTCAGATCCCAGCCATGTTGCTATACCAACCCTCTCTCCACAGTTCCAGTACCAAAAGCACGTCGCGAACGCCGTCGCGAACGCCGTTGCACACGTTAAAATATTGGCCGATCTGACCCTACAGCTATTATGGACTTGGATGCAGCAATCGATCAGTTATTTGCAAATCAAACAGCGGCAGCAACAGCAGCAGCAGCAACAGGTCGGCCGGATGATCTTGGCGTCGATGCCGCTGTCCAGGTCGCACCGACTCGTGTATACGCCAAACTAGACGCCGAAAGACTACTAAGTGAAGACGGGTTGCCCAAAATCCGCCGGAAATTTTCCCGGATCAAATTAAAGGGCAAAGGTCACGAGCTGCAAGATATGTCTCGTATTTTAGAATCGTATCAAATGTGGGCTCACAACTTGTACCCCAAGGCTCGGTTTCGCGACTTTCTGCGCCGAACCGAACGAGTTGGTCGAACCAAGCCAATTCGAGTCTACCGCGAAAATCTGATCGACGAAACGCGGTGGGGGCGATATACCCAAAATGATACTAACAACCAAACGCAGATCGAACCAGAACTTGAACCGCCAATCGAACCAGAAATGGAATCAACTAATGCGCCTGCCCCGGCCGATCTCGATGAACAACAGATGATCTCGCGGATGGTGGCCGCCATGGCAAAACCAAAACCATCCCGCCAAACCCTTAATCTTGATGACATTTACGACCATGAACAACCCAACAATCTCGAGCTGGAAGAAGCGGCTGGAGTAAATAACAGTATCTTCTTCAGCGACGACGACGAAACCGAGACCGTACAGCATCAGGCTGATCTATCGCTCGTCCCGCCTTTGCAAGCCACCCAAACCCGCACCAAAGATATCGAGAATCTTTTGGATTCTTTTTTATAGAACCGAGTTTGTTTCTTCTCCCTCCCCCGTCAGGAGGTTGCTTGCTGTGCTCGGCCATCACAGCCGTTTAGGCCCAACCAAAACTACCACGCAGTATATCTTTGAACTCTAATAAACTCTCTCCCCCTTCCCGCTTTCTCTCTTATTATAATTCACCACCAACAGTCACACGCCTCACACTATGGCTATAGCTGCCATTCAGGCCGATCTCTTTAATTTAGAGAAAAAATTGACAGACGCCGCCTGTAAATTAGACGCATCTTTAGCCGCATCTGCACTTCCAATATCCCAGTCTCGGGACACCGAGTCGTTGATACAGCAGTATATCTACCCGCCAGACACTTTTAGTGCAAAATGGCTCGACAAGTTACATACCCTGCAAAGTCCTGATGTAAAAAGTCTTGCCATCAACAGCATTCGTGTGCCTGACCCTGCACTGCCTACTGCCTGGCGGTTTGTTCGGCAAGGTGTCAACGGTGACATCTCCGGGTACGAGCAATACGTCCCTCCCAAGCCTAAAGGTGCCAATATCACGCTTTCTTTGGACAGACCGGTGGCCTCCTCTAAAACTTCAGAATATTCTGTAGGCAAGCAGAACTCGTTACCGTTTTTGCCTGGTGGATTGAAGCCGTCGTCCGCGGCATCGGGGTTGCAATCAGACTCCATGGGCTTCTTTAACGTGATGCCAGGATTAACGAGACCATTAAACATTGCTAGCTCCGCAAAAAGCACCTCAGAAACCATTGATTCCAATGTCCAAGAAATTGACGATGCCATTGACCGCCAAGCCGACCTTGAGGAACTGGATGACAGTAATCAGCCCGCAGTGATCTCCGAGTTCAATCTTTCCACCACAGTTCTACCCCCGGCCCCAATGCCATCAGAAAGCGATCTTTTGGATTTGAGTGTTCTGGAACCTTGGATATCTTCCAAAGGCTCTTCTCTCCTAAAAAGTACTTTAACCCATACTTTTGACCCGCTTGAAAAGCAATGGGCCCATAATGTAGACACTTCCAAACCAATCCAGAACTTCGATGTGCTTGTGCCTAACCCGGCTAGAGTTTTCTCCTTCGAACTGGATACCTTTCAGAAAGAAGCGGTTTATCATCTGGAAAAGGGTGACTCTGTTCTAGTCGCTGCTCATACTTCGGCCGGCAAAACTGTTGTCGCGGAATACGCTATCGCCATGGCCTTGCGCAATATGACTAAAGCTGTTTACACCTCACCCATCAAAGCTTTAAGTAATCAGAAGTTTCGAGATTTCATGGAAACTTTTAATGGCGATGTAGGCATCTTTACTGGTGATGTTCAAATCAACCCCGAGGCTAATTGTCTCATTATGACCACTGAAATTTTACGGTCTATGCTCTACAGAGGCGCAGATGTGATCCGTGACATCGAGTTCGTCATTTTCGACGAAGTTCATTATGTTAATGACTCTGAGCGTGGTGTGGTCTGGGAAGAAGTCATCATCATGCTCCCAGAACATGTTAAACTTATCCTTCTTTCTGCCACCGTTCCTAATACCATGGAATTTGCTTCTTGGGTTGGTGCCACCAAGAAACGCGACATTTACGTAATCTCGACATCTAAACGCCCAGTCCCTCTTGAAATTTATATCTGGGGAAATAACAAAACCTTCAAAGTGGTCGATAGTCAGAAAAAATTCTTGCCCGACGGGTATCAGAAGTTACTAGACAATTACTCTACTTCAAAGAATAATAATGAAAAGCAAAGCCCCCAAAATGGCGGCACTCGTGGTGGTTCCCGTGGTGGTGCCCGCGGTGGTACTCGTGGAGCAGGACGCGGAGGAAGAGGTGCTGCTAAAACTAATTCTACTTCTACTTCCCGGCCTGATTATCGGTTCTCTTCTAAATGGGGTGCCTCAATTCCTAAAAGTGACTGGTTATCGGTAATTAGACACGTCAAGTCTCAATCGCTCTTACCAGCTGTGGCTTTTATTTTCTCCCGGCAGAAATGTGAACAATATGCCGACTTTTTAACGTCTCTCGATTTCTCCTCTAAACAGGATAAAGCTGCTATTCATCGTCATATAGACCAAGCCTTAGCTCGCCTCAAGGTCGAAGATCGCAATCTACCCCAGATTCAAGGTTTGAAAAATCATCTGCTCCGGGGTATTGCTGTACATCACAGTGGGCTGTTGCCAATATTGAAGGAGCTAGTCGAGATTTTATTTGCCAAATCGCTTATCAAGGTGTTGTTTGCAACAGAAACATTTTCTGTGGGTCTTAATCTGCCTACCAGAACTGTGATCTTCTCCGAGATTGCTAAATTTGATGGCAAGGGAAGACGTACCCTTTTACCAGGCGAATTCACACAGATGGCTGGCCGTGCCGGTAGACGAGGATTGGACTCGACTGGAACTGTTATTATCATGACTACCCGCGATGATGTTCCTCGTCAGCAGGATCTGAAAACTGCAACTCTAGGATCAGTGACTCAATTAAAAAGTCAATTCCGTCTGACTTACAATATGATTCTTAATTTGCATCGAGTAGAATCTTTGAAAGTAGAAGAGATGCTTCAAAGAAGTTTTTGCGAGAATTCATCTGTGCAGCAAGCTCCCGTACATCTCCGGAATATTCGTCAATACGAGATGGGGCTCCAAGATTTATCCAAGCATCCACTCAAGGGTACAGCGACCTATGAAGATATCCAGGGATACTACAAATTGGCAGTGAAATACCAGAAGCGCTATTCAGACCTAATACTGGCTCTCTTCTCCGAGCCATCTTATTACTATTATATACGACCTGGAAGGGTGATTGTTTTCCGTACTGATAATGGACGTGCTGTCGGTGTGATATATGACGTTCACGTGGGCAGGAACCGCGACAGTAATGCAGTTCGTTTGGATGTCTACCACCTAAAGCCCCGGCCCTCGAAAGGCGATATTTTACCTTTCCACGGTTCTATTAATCGAATTGGTTTAGCCAAATGTGTATCTTTTGCAAGTTCTGGTAAATGTACTCGGACTACTATCAATTTAACTGATATTGAAGCAGTGCTTAGTGTCAAGTTATCTCTCGATAAATTGCTGCCAGGGCAGAAAATGAGCAGCGCATATAGCAAAATAGCCACCGAAGGATTAGATAAACTGAAGAGATACAGTCCATGCTGGGGTCAAGGAAACTCGTCATTCTGGAATCTATTATCAATGAATAGGGTTAAGAGGCCAGAAGTGAAGAAGCTAGTCCAGGAGTTGAGTGAGGTAAGTACCGAGCTGTACAGGTACCCTAAATCTCATTACAAGGATGCATATGAGTGTTATGAGCTTTGTCACGCGGAAGCTGAACTGCAGAGAAATATTACCGAGACAAAGAAGATACTCTCAAGTCAAAACTTGGGTTTAATGCCGGAATACGAGGCCAGAGTTAAAGTCCTTCAAAGGTACGGGTTATTGGACGAGAAAGAACAGATATTGCTGAAAGGAAGAGTGGCATGTGAAATCAATAGCGGAAACGAGTTGCTACTGACTGAGTTGATCTTAGAAAACTTCTTTGGAGATCTCGAGCCACCAGAAGTGGCCGCTTTATTAAGCAGTTTTGTTTGTGAGACCAGATCATCGGCCAAAATTCCAGACATAACACCCAATGTGAACAAAGGCTACAAAATGATTCAAGAATTGGCCGGGACCCTGCTAACAGTACAGAATGCTGAGCATGTAGTCCCATTTGAGAATGAGACCAACTGGGACACAGACTCAAGATTTTGTCTCATGGAAGCAGTTTATGAATGGGCTCGAGGAATGCCGTTTTCGGAAATCATCAAGCTAACCGACCAGCTCGAAGGAACCATTGTACGAATCATCAGCCGGCTTGATGAAGTTTGCAGGCAAGTCAAGTCTGCAGCCCGAAGCCTCGGGGATCCCGCCTTGATGGTAAAGATGCAAGAAACGCAAGATCTCATTAAGCGAGATATTGTTTTCTGTGCCAGTCTATACATGTGAGGGCCTCCCTCACTCCGGTGCCGGGGCTTCATCCATGTTGGTACTCGCTGCTGGACCAATCATAGGCTCTGTATAAAAGCCGGGTAATGTAACTAAACACCCTTAAAGCTTGGAGAGCTCTCTTACCCTTCATATATCTATATAAACCCTTAAGACATTTTTATAGTAATACCGTCTTATTATCTTTATCTTTATTTATTTTTGGTTAGTTTTAGCGCAGCTATTAGATAGTGACAGATCGGGGAGTCTTCTGTTGTCACACTTCGACTTCTTTGAGATAGTTTTCGAGCTTTTAGAACTGTCATAGTTAAGATATGGATGGTCAAGCACTTCGAGCTTGTTTTACGGCAACATTAAGTCCGGACCATGTGACTCGGAGCCATGCTGAAGAACAACTTAAACATGCAGAGAGAATGCCTGGATTTATTATGGCCTGTCTAGAAATCCTGATGAGCGACGACTCCGTTCCTGAATGTGTTGCAGCTGTGATTTATATGAAGAATAAAGTCCGTCGTTCTTGGAGATACAATGTGTATGATGAGACAAGCACTGTCTCTAGTGAAGAGAAACCCGCATTTAGGGACCGCATCATAAAAGCACTGATTGTGTGCAAAAATCCCAGCGTCTTGGCGCAGCTGGATCGAGTCATTCATTCCATTTTGCTTACAGATTATCCCCAGGAATGGTCCGAGTTTCCTGAACACACTGCTACATTACTGCGGTCTGATGACATTAATCACATTCGAGCGGGATCTATTTGCTTGGCTGAAATTTGTCGATTCTATTCCTGGAAATCTGGCGAAACTCGAAATGGCGTTGAAGATCTCATTCGGTCGACGTTTGGGCGGGCATTAGAAGTCGCTAATCAGATCGCCAATGAACCTTCTTCGCCGCACTGGGATATTTTGAAAAACATCCTGAAATCTTATCGGTTCTTGATTCTCTACGATTTGCCAGAAAATCTAAAAGCTATGGATGTCCTGGTTCCGTGGGTCACTCTCTTCTTGAATATCATTTCCTCTGCCGGTCCGGCTGGCATTATGCAGATGGATTCTACTACACAAAGCCAAAACCTCGTTGCTAAGTGCAAAAAGCGTTCGGCATACCTTCTCTCTCGACTATTTTCCACTTACGGAAGCCCTGCTTCTTTAGCCCGGTACTTAGCCAAACACAAGCCGTTCGCAGAGCAATTCAGCCAAACTTTTGCTACTGAGATCTGCAATACTTACATGAAGCTACTCGAACAATGGGTCAATAAAACCATATGGATCCCTCCTAAAGCCATGTTCTATATAATCCGATTTCTAGAAACTGGTATCACTGAACCAGTTAGCTGGAAAGTTATTGAGCCGCATGTTGCTGTAATTATATCGCACATTGTTTTCCCATTATTATGTCCAAGTGACGAAGAGCTAGAGTTAATGGAAACTAGTCCCGAAGAATATATCAATAGTCGCATAGACTTCATGGAGGACTCTCCCACGGTTGATATTTCTGCTGCTCGTTTTCTTAGCACTTTGGCCCGCCGACGTCGAAAACACTCCTTTGAAACCATTTTATCTTTTGTTAATAATATTATCACATCTATCGGAGCTCAAACCCAAAATGTCTCCGACGCGAAAAAGAAAGATGGTGCATTAAGAATTATGACAACTTTAGCCCCGTTGATTCTCGACGAAAGATGCCCTATCCGCTTGGAAATGGAGAATTTCTTAGTTGTTCACGTCTTTCCTGATTTAAGCTCTCCATTTGGGTTTCTACGAGCCCGAACCTGCGAAATGCTGAAATGTTATGCCGTTTTGTCATTCCAAGATACTAAAAACCTCTTATTTGCTTACCACAAGGTCCTTGAGCGAATTGATGATCCAGAAATCGTGGTTCAAGTTATGGCCTTTTTTGTATTAGAGTGTTATTGTTCGAATGAACTTGTTGCGCAAGATTTGAAAAATAAAATACCGACAGTTGTTCGGAAATGCCTGGATCTTTCAGCTACCTTGGAGTCTGGGGCTCTGGGAATGACGATGGAGAAATTTGTAGAACTTTTCTCTGCTGAACTGTCTCCTTTTGCTGTTCAGTTAATCAGTGATATGATGCAACAGTACATGGAACTTCTCAGCCATTTTACGGCGGATGCGAATGCGTCTCCGAATGGATTTCAGGCTAATGATGATGAAGATACCTTTGACCATACACGGCTTAGTAGTGCTCTTGGCTATTTAAATACCACGAGCGCATTTCTGATGTCCATTGAAAGTTCGCCTGAGATCATGGTAAGTCTTGTTGATGTTATCAGTCCTGCTATAATTGCTTCTTTTCAAGTTGAATTTGCTGAAGTGTATGTTGATATTCTTGAGATGTTAACATTTGCACTGTATGGACTTCGGTTCATTCCCGCTGTTCTTTGGAACGTGTTTAAAGAAGCCGAAAAATTGATTCTTTCTGATGAATCATGTGAGTTTTATTCTGACTTTAAGCCTGTATTCTCTCTTTATATTCAATTTGGAGCAAATGATATTAGTACGAGCCCTGAATTGGTCAATTCATTCATCAGGTTGATTGACTGGGGTCTTAACCCAGATGTCAAGAATGCTTATGGGGTAGAAAGTTTACTGATTGCCTTAAGACTTGCTCAAGACCTGCTGCTGACTTTACCCCAACCGAGCCTCGATGAGTATCTTGCGAAGTTTATCGAGTTGTCCTGTTTGGGCTCTATTAGCAATGAGCACGACATTTACTTTTTGTCTGGACTGGAACTCATTCTGAGCTGCATCCAATACAATTCGGCTGCTACTATGAAGATACTACGTGATTTTGGTAAATTAGAAGTCACTTTATCGAATTTCATAAGACATGCTCATAAGTTCACCAGTGTTTATGACCGAAAACTCTACGCGACTGCGCTATGTTCATTGCTAATGGATACAAAAGGGTTCCCGAGTGATGTATCAGAGAATTTAGAGAAATCATTATTCCAGGAAGGTATACTGGTAGTAATGGCCGGGCTCCAGAGTGCATTGGCCCAACAGAATGCTATAGATATGTATGGAGCAGAAGATTACGGTGCGGCGTATGGCACAGAGTCTGGCTGGGATGAAGATGAAGATGACGATGACACTGCAAACCAAACTGGGAATGTACTTCAAGAGAGTACTAAGTCGACGATAGAGGACACCAAGAAGTATGTGACATTTTTAGAAGAAGAAGCGGAAAAAGCTCAGCACGACTCAGATGTGCTAGAACTGATAAACGACGACATTGATGAGTTGGATGAAATGGAAACTCCTTTAGATCACCAAAAAACCCATGTTCTTCTTCAGCAATGCTTGAACTTGCTGCAAATAGAGAATCCTGACCGGTACAACCGTATGATCGCGGGATTAAATGAAGAGAAAACAAAACTGATTCATGAACTCATACGGCGTGCTGAGCATGAAAATAATGTTGAGTCCGGGGCTCAATTAGTTATTTGAATGAGGAAAATGCAAAAGTAAAATAGTCATGAAATATTAGAGTACAATTAATAACTAAAAAGTAGAGAAGTGGGTCATGTACAAAAGGTTCTTAAGATGCATTTTTTCGACTCAACGTTGAGAAATATGAACGGGACATTAAACATCAGAAGCTGAATTGACCTGCGAATTATTGAGTTTAGATCGAGCAAGGCCAAAAAGCTCTTCTTGTTTCGCCAATAGCTCCTCTTCAGTCAAGCCGGACGATTCAAGTTTGGCGTTTTTGCGTTCGCGGATCTTCATACTTTCTTTGTGTTCGACAATGACCTCTTCCAAGGCCGGCAAATAATCCGAAAACCCGAATTCTTGCAAGGCCTTTATAACATGTTCACTGGCAATGGTCTTTTTAGAGTCCTTTTCAGCGATTTCATTCGACTGAGCAGTTAGAAGCCCAATGAACTCC
Organism: Tortispora phaffii; assembly: GCA_030574555.1. Classification (NCBI taxonomy): domain Eukaryota; kingdom Fungi; phylum Ascomycota; class Trigonopsidomycetes; order Trigonopsidales; family Trigonopsidaceae; genus Tortispora; species Tortispora phaffii. The sequence goes on along the minus strand of JAJMFE010000056.1, from coordinate 34,250 downwards.
ACACAGCAATCAATAATCGCCTCGCGGCTATCACGGGAAAATGTCATGAACTTAGGAATGGTTTCAGTAATTATTTTTTGAACGGTAGCTTTCGGCAAAGACAAATCATCGGTATCCCGATCCATTTCTTTGAACGTTTCCTACTGCTGCTCAAGAATAGGAAAATAAAAAGTAACAGAATAAAGTGTTGCTGAGTGGGAATAACGAAAGTAAGTACTTGCGGTAATTCCACACTGACCAGAATCGAAACCCTCTTTTCTAGTCACCAAAGAAAAAGAAGACAATAAACTATTTAAACTAAAATCTAAATATCGCGTTTGAAATAAAAAAACACACAATAATCTACTTTCGTGATCACTGGAGATGTCACTGCAGAAGTAAAACACCTTTCTCGAATAAAGTTTCCACGAAAATTAAAGCACTTTAACTTTCGGTCTTCTTGGTATTATTTCAAGCCATCCCATATAATGGACTAGAATTACTTTCTAGAATCACTATGGTATTTGTTTAGCTGCGTTTTCAACTATACTTGTGATATTCTCTATATCTGTTATATATATTATATCTGTTTTACTTACTATAAATGGTTAATTTCACCGACTTTTTCATCAGTATTATTTTAACCTTTCTACTCTCCTTTTTTATTTACCCAACGCCTACATTATTCTGTCTGCAACCTTTCATCTCTTCCTAAATATTGGGTCGGCACTTTAATGTATTTAGTTTTAGATAATGGAGCTGGCTCTATTAAATCTAGCTCTGGAGATGATATTGTGGTGACCCCTAACTGCGCCGTGAGATCTCGCGACAAACGGGTCTATTTGGGCTCGGAAATTGCCCAATGTCGAGATACTGCAAATTTAGTGATCCGGCGACCGTTTGAAAAAGGCCAGCTAGTAAATTGGAGTTTGGAAACGTCGATTTGGGATACAGTGCCTGCTATAGAAAAGTCGAATTCCGATGTCGATCTGGTCCTGACTGAGATGCCTTTTACCTTGAATGCTCTATCGGCCCAAACCGATGAGATCGTTTTCGAAGAATTTGGTTTCAAATCATTAGCAAAATATCCTGCAGCTCTCTATGCTGGCTGGGGCGGTGCTGGAGCGCAGCTTGTGATAGATTTAGGCTTCTCAGCTACCCACGTCGTTCCTATTGTCCAGTCGCGCCCGGTATTGGAAGCTATTAAGCGAATCGATATTGGCGGGAAACTCATGACCAATTGGCTTAAAAGCATCTTATCTTTACGACACTACAATCTGATGGACGAAACATACATGGTAAACGAAATAAAAGAGGCCACTTCTTATGTTGCTCATAACTTTAAAGACGCCCTGGCTCATCCTCAGCCTTTACAGTATGTCCTGCCTAACTATATGACTACATTTCAAGGACGAATTTTAGAGCCTGGCGAGTCTATTAAAGATGAACAAATTCTCAATATCTCCACAGAAAGGTTCCAAGTGCCTGATCTTCTCTTCTCTCCTACCGACATCAATCTAAACCAGGCTGGGTTACCTGAGACTATCAAGCAGTCTATGGATCTGGTGCATGCAGCAGTAAGCTCAGGCACCACCCCTATAGATGCTGAGTCTGCAGATGCAATTGTTTCTTTGATGTACGCAAATATAAAACTAGTCGGTGGAAACGCCCGGATCCCTGGTTTGCGAGACCGCCTCGAAGCTGAGCTCGCACAATGGGCTCCACAAGGAGCCCGAGTAAATATATCGATCCCTTCGGATCCTGAACTAGAAGCGTGTAAACGTGGTTCTTGGTTTTTCGACGATTGTAAAGAATCTAGTCGACGAGATTCTTATATTGTTACTCGCCAAGAATACCAAGAAAAGGGAGAAAATTGCTGTATACAAAAATTCCGCTCGTCTCCCTTTGACCTGAACTAATAGGACTAATCCGTTTAGACATTATGACAATTTAGTGAACATTAAAAACAGAGTATTATATTATTACGAATTTGAAATCTCGTAACGCACTATTAAATCTAAGCACGCTTTTGTTTCTACTACTACAAATGCAGAACCTGAAATTCATATTCTTTCTCCGTTACTGTGTGACATGTCTCTGTTCTTACTTTGTCTTTCTTTCTTTCTTTTTTAGTTACTCGGCAACTACCAAAGAAGCAGCGCCCATACCAGTACCAATACACATAGAGGTAACTCCGACCTTCTTTCCCGTACGACGAAGTTCAGGGAATAAAGTAGCAAACTGACGAGTACCAGTGCAACCTAAAGGATGGCCAAAAGCAATGGCTCCGCCCTTGGGGTTGACTCGAGATTCGTCAATGCCAACTTCACGCACTGAATATAGCGCCTGAGAAGCAAATGCTTCATTAATCTCGTAGATGTCAACATCGTTAGGAGTCAAGTCGTGACGCTTCAAAACTTCGGGGATTGCAACAGCGGGACCAATTCCCATCACCTCAGGCGGTACACCCACACTGACTCCGTCAATGAACTTGCCGATAATTGGCTGACCAAGTTTCTCGGCAACCGAGCGGCGCATCATCAATACAGCCGACGCACCATCGGAGACTTGGGATGCATTTCCAGCATGAGTAGTGCCGTCAGGCTTGAAAGCAGGGCGAATCTTAGATAAACTTTCGACCGTGACACCTTCACGAATACCTTCGTCTTCACTGACAGTGACAGTCTTGCTTCCTTCCTTTGAGGTGATCTCCACCGTAACAGGGATGATCTCCTCCTTGAACAATCCCGCGGCCTTAGCCTTAGCTGCCTTCTGGTAAGAGCTAGCAGCAAACTGGTCTTGTTCGGCGCGAGAGAGTCCGTAACGCGAAGCCACGTTTTCAGAGGTGATTCCCATAGGAATCAAACACTTTTTAGCCTCGCTGTTGGCCAAGAGTGTCTTGGAAAAAGGAGTGACGGTTCCGGCACCCCAGTGGTTCGACATCGACTCGGCGCCGGCAGCAATGCCAACGTCGATTTGGCCAGTTTGAATTTCGCGGGCGATCTGAATAACTGCCATCAAGCCGGAAGAGCACTGGCGATTAACAGCCATAACGGGTACTTGGTAGGGAATGCCAGCCGTCAAAGCGGCTGCTCGGAACTCGGTGGCACCAGCCCCGGGATTAGAGACATTGCCGACCACAATGTCGCCAATAATGCTGGGGTCGATTTTCGTGGTCTTCAATAAAGCCTTGAAGGTTTCTAAAAGAAGATCAGCAGCTTCGAGATCTTTGAAGGCACCCTTGCGTCCTTTGGTGAAAGGGGTTCGTTGAGCATAAGTGAAAACAACATCATCGGGGTGTTTCTCGAAAAGTCGATCTTTAGCAGAAGTTGGATTGGCTTCAAGATGTTGAGAAAGCTGGTTCAGACGGTCCATATTGATTAGTAATTAAAATTTGGTTTTAATTCTGATATCTGGGGAATGATAAGGAATCTTGGGTGGGAAAAGCCCCGCCAATTTATAGATACCCCGGGAAATATTAGCCTTGTGTCACATGATGCGGGGGAGGAAATCGACCGAGGTTCTGTGCGGGTTACAATCTCCCAGGCAACTAAATGATCCTAGGCTCGGGAGAATTGCTTCAAAGGGCAGGTATCAAAGAAGAGAGCCGTACTGTGTTATAATAAACTCGTGTGAGTCATAATAAGACAATAATTGCACGTAAATATCAGTATCTAAAGATAGATTAGATTGAATATTGGATTACCTGTAACGAATGACCCCTTGGTGTAGATAGAGATTGAATTTGGTAAAGTCGGCCATAGTAACCAGTGAGTGAGCTAGCCAGTAGCCAGGATATGATGGATGATTGGCATCTTGGCACATATTTCATGATATTTTTTCTTTCCTTCTATATATATAAAAAAAAACCTTATCCTGTTTGGTTTTCATTAAGAAATACATCCGATAGTGATAATCAGATAATAATATCCACACTGCAATGCAAATGTAGAGCAAATTTATTTCTTTTTCCGACGGTTTTTCTTTTGGCTTGGTCTAATTTCGACCGATCCAGAAGCTATTTCCGGGTTAGTTTGGACTTTGTCAAGCATTTCAAAATGTAGCACCAAATCCTGGATCTGCTCCTCGAGATCCTTGATCTTAGAGTTTTGCTGGGCATTTTCGGTTTGCAGCACCTCGATGTTACGACTGAGGCCCTGGTTGAGAGATGCCTCATCATGGAAATTGGTCTGGTAACGTTTATTGACCTCTTCCAAGATTTTGATTCTTTTCTCATTGGTGGTTTGCATCTCTTCCAGGCGCTTGATGTGATCCTGGGCTTGACTAAGCAGGTTTCGCTCGGTTTGTAAATCGGCCTGGAGGACCTGGATCTGGCCGATGGCCTGTTTATTTTTTGTACTTAATTCTTGGACCTTATCGGCGGCTTTGGTCAGTTTTTCCTCGTAATAAAGTCTCTGTGATTCCAGTTGCTGCTGGATTAGAATCGAGTACTCGCGATCAACATTGTCAAGCTTAGTAGAGTCGTAGGTATGGCCTGACGACGTCGTATTCGTATTTGCATTCTGATTTTGGTTTTGGTGTTGGTGTTGGTGATCTTCGATGGGTGCTTCGGGCAACTCTACAAGCTTGCCGTCGATCTCATTTTGAATAAGGCGGTGAACATAGCTATCAGAAGCATAGTCCCATATTCGCTGGGTGCTCAAGTCCATGGCAAAGCTATGGGAGGTATCGATGAAATGATTATAGGCGTGTTTTTGATTGTAGCGACCGCAGCCAAACCGGCCACAGATGAGACACATCCATAGATTTTCCGAAGTCATGCATGCCGCACACTCTGGCTTATCGAGAGATGCTGGATCTGTGCGCTGAGAATATCGGCATACAGGACAGGAACCGTCCCCCCATTTGGTGAGACATTCGCAATGGAAGGTGTGCTGACAGCTGATGGTAAGCAACCCGGTCAGGGTGGTGTCCATTCTTTCCAAACAAACAGGACAGGTTGGCAACTCCGTCAGAGACTTGGACCGAGGCGGATCTGGTCTAAGACCCGTTGCCGGCAGAGTTCTGGGCTGGGTAGAGGGAATCGAGTCCAGGGAACAGGACGAGTCGAGCAAGTACTCGGTGTCTGCAAAACAGACCTTCCGGATATATACGGCATGGCAGTTTTCCGGCTCTAGCGAGTTGAACTGTTTGCCGTTAAAGGCGGTCTGAAACACCTTGGCCCCATCAGCGCTACGGAACTTCATCAAAACCATGTAGCGGCTGGTAGCTTTAGACCGAAGGAGCCGGAACTGCGAGACGGCATCCATAGTGTCTTGACCTATAAAGCCAAAGAAGTCTGAAACAGACATGTACACTGGAACAGCCAGAACTGCCACTACAGTGAAGGAGTTACTGGCCGGGGAAGCTTGTTGCAGAGGCCGAATTGAGGATCCCGGCGGTTCTGAGCCTTTGAAGAGCCGAATCACGCCGTCTCCAATATAAACCGCAGCTAATTTGTCATCTCGTTGAAGTGTATGACTATTCATATCCACACAAACGATTTCTAAGGGGGAGCACCGGATATCTGGAACGAACGATGGGTTCCCCCGATTTGAAGAAAGACGGCTAGAAGAAGACGATAACTTGGAGGTGGGGAGAAACAGGTTGTTGAGATTGTGGGCTTCTTGACACCAAAAATCCTGGTGTTCGGTACTTTTCAAATCAATGACAATATCATACCACATATAACTCAGATCATGCGTTAAAGAAGTGGTTTGTAAAGTGTGTTTACAAGAAGGTTCTGAAAGTGGGAGAGAAAGTGCATATGACAGATAAATGTGCTAGATATTGCGGTAATCTCAGCATTTGTAGTACAAGACAACCACCAAAAAAAAAAAAAAAAAAAAAAAAAAAAAAAGTAAAATGCTCAGCAATAACGATTACCACAGAGAAATCCTAGTGGGAAATTGCACACTGTTACTTTAATATAAAAGTAATCGATTAACAAAGGTTGTTGAAATTCTCATCAACCAGACCGACTTTCAGTGACTATTCATTCTCCATAGCATTCTAGAGTTACTAAATTATACCAGCAATTGATTTAGTTTTTACTGGTACTAAACTGTAGACAAACCAACAAACCTTCCTGATGACTGTTTGTTGAGATGCAGCCGTACATGTAAACCTTCGTGCAGAAATGTGATGACAGTCTAGTTCCGGCCGCCCAGTGAAACTAAGGTTTGAATGGCTAGCAACGTCATTCATTAATCACCGGCGGAAATCTTTAAGTTTTAATTTACTTCCGCACGCATCACAAAGAGTAAAATTAATCCCCAACCCATTCATCTTCCAATTCTAATAAAAACATTCCGAGTGCACTCACGATTTTACTGTGTCTGTTTCTTCAATGAGGTCAAATTTCTGTAATAACTATTTGATAATTATTTAATAATTATTTGAATTTAGTTTTCTGCATTTTTTGTTGGTCAGGCCTTGTTTTCTTTCCTTTCAGCACGGGTTTATACTCGCAATAAACAATGTTTTTCTTTTCTTTGGCTTTTGTCAATCATACTTTGAAAAAGTTCCGCACTGATCAGCCACCAATGGCTACAGCCTCAAACCTACTATGTATATTTCGAATTTTTCCTGCACTTCGTCTCTGCTGGTTTTCTTTTCGACTTTACTATAATGTTTAAGGCATTGCTCTTCTCGCTTTCTTCTTTTGCGCTGGCACAAGACTTTAATACCCACATTCAAGTAGCAGCTATTAATCCATTGGGCCTTGCTCAAAATCTTTTTTCAAGGAGTGGATTGTTTATCCCCAAGCGAAACAGAAACTTTTACTGCGAAATTTATAGATCAATCTGATGGAACGTGGATTGCTACTTGCCCCGATGATTCGTATTTTGGAATATTGAGTAGTCATGAATTCCAATTTGAGGGTATTGCGAATCCTTACATCTTTACGGATATTCTGACTTGCGTCGATGAAAAGACATCAGCAATATTGTGGGCAAAAAAATGAGGAAGGAAAGCTCGTCTCCCAGTCGGCGGTGATGTTATATGATTACACTATAACTCGAACTAGTGACAGTGTCGTACTTTTGAAACTTATCTCCAAGGATGGTAACAGGCCCACCTCGAGCCTTTCATTTCAACGCAGATTCATAATGCTGGCACCGGTTGAAATCCCGACTATTTCCACTTCTTCTACTGAAACCACTGGTACCACTTCTACAGAGACTACTGCTACTACTTCCACTGAAACGGACATTGGTTCTACTTCTTCTGGAACCGAAACTGCTACCGGCTCCATTTCTTCTGGAACTGCCACCGATACTGCTACTAGTACGACTTATACTGAGTCGACAATCTCGACCTCCACTACTGGTACTCTCACTAGCTCGTCGTCATCAACCCCTGTGCCTACTTCATTTGATGTAATCCTGGAGCTCCGTCAGGACAATTCGATTGCTGGCTATCTTAGCGATACTGACACTTTAGTTAACTCTACGATTTCTTATTGGCTCTATAGAGCCCCTCCTTCTCGTATTTACGGTGATGTTGGTGTTCTTGGAATCAGCGGTGATACTCTTGTCCAGCAGCCTTATGTAGGCAATGATAAACGTCAACAATTCGTGCATATCTCGTCTCCTGTGGGTTCCTAACCAGCCGGTTTCGCTTAATGGCTAACAGGATGTCTTCTCACGTGGACGTGAAGTCCGCGTAATTGGAGGATCTGGCTGCCCTGAAGTGTCCGTCTTTGCTGCTCCGTCTCAACCCATCTCATCTACTACCCAGACTGGAACTACATCTGCCACTTCATCTACAGGTTCAACCGATGGTGTTACGTCTACCAAGACTGAAACTGCCACAACTACTACCACTGCTACTGACTGCACAACCGGTTGCATCACCACTGCCACCAAGACTATTACTTATTGCAAGTACGAGACTTGCACTCCTTTCGTTTGCCCATGCACTACTATCCCCGCTGGTTACATTACCACCATCATTGTTGAACCTAAGATTATCATTGATGTATGCCCTGAGACTATCACTGTACCATACACTAAGTATACTGAAACTGCCCCTGCTACTGCTACTGGAGCTGTGCAACCTGCCAATGTTGTGCCTAGTTCGGGCTACAAGCTTCCTGTCTCTTGGGCTTTATTCGCCATGTGTTTCTTGATGTTGTAAGAAACCATTCTATTATATAATTGAATACTTATTATTGATAGTGTTTATTCAAACTTGTGTAGATTTTATCAGTACTACAAAGAAATACTCTAGTAACAAAGTAAATCGAAAGATAGCAAATAAGATGCCCAAATCACTCATAGAGCATAAATTAAAAGTCTCTAGACGTCAGACACTAGAAAATAATGTGGTGGTGGATTTTGTAAACAGATGCCCGAATCTGTTGATCCAAACCCCAAGAAAGGTGGAGAGTATGTGATATAGCGCGGTTTCTGCAGCACTCAAAAAACATTATGGTGGAACATCACAAACAGTGAAACAATTCATGCAACAATCAAAGTCTTCAGTAGCTGAAATTGCAGAATTAGGTGGTCTTGGATAGCTTGTCGTACAATTTAACTGGTATACTGAAGACAGGATGGATCGGCTCTATTCTACCGTATCGCTCATCGGTACTGGCAACAGACCACTGCCCTGTTGCATCAAGTCGGTAGGTATTGGTACAACAAGACAGGCCGCAGAGTACATAACAGGTATGGTAGAAATCCGGCCGGGTATCTGGTTTGTCCTTAAACCCTCCCCCGGGATTCTGGCAACAGTACATGATGTACCGCTGTAAGGCAGGTCTGTTATAGAGTGACTGGTTGAGTATAGTCTCCATGATCACTAGGGAAGCTCCAACCCAGAAACTATAACATCCATCAACGAGTTTATTGGTACGGCCAGAGAAGCCCCCTTCAATCTCCAACTGTCGCGATACCAGCCAGTCTACCAATGCTTCGACATCAATCGTGCTCTCAATCATGGTGCGGGGATCATCGCTCAGTAAACACAAAGATGCTAAGGCACAGTATGTGTACCCGCCGTGAGCTTCATTGCCAGGATATCCGGCGATCCCCCCATCAAAGCTCTGGCACTGGGCGAGCCAGGCAGCCACATCGGCCCCTAAAATATCCATAGAGAAGCTGCACAATCGGGCTACAACCAGTGCACAGTATACCGCCCTCGTGTCGACTTCTCCATTCCGATGCATCGAATACCCCCCACCGGCTTCTTTTCTACTGAGTAGCCAATTGTACAGTTTTGGAAAATCCACCGGCCATTTAGATCGATCCGGCTCGACTATGGCTAAAGAACATATCGATGCGTAAGATGGCGCCAAATGTGCTATCTGGCCATTTCCTCCGCCAAACCCGCCTGTCTTGCATTGGCAAGCGGCGATGGTCGATATCACCCGCTGCTTCAACTCTTCCGGGATCTCTTCTCCTAGAATCCTAAAGGAAACCAAGGACCAGAACACAATCCAAGGTCTCGAGGCGTCCAAAGAGACAAACCCAGCAGGCAATGTATCGAAACTCTTCAGAATAAACCGCAGGTGCTTATCAAAAAGTATCTTGGGCGGTTCGGCCACTTTGGAAAGCTGGGCTTGACAGAGTTGTTCAACTTCCTTTTGACGAACAGAGGTATCAGTATCGAAAGTGTCTCTGATAGGCTCGTAAATTTCGCCAATCATATTTCTGGCAGATTTTCTCGCTTCAAATAGTCCAGGGTAAAACAAAACCATCGTTATATTTATATTCTAAACTGGCATAGCTCTTTCATCGAAGGAAACAATGAGCTTACACAATGACCCAACAGCAAGTTCACAATATACTTACTGGCTGTGGCTGGTCTTGGCAAAATTAATTTAATCTTAGTGTGTGGTAAACTGGGATTTTCCTCATATTAATTGGTTTACATCAGTCAGTGTTCGAGTTGTGATATCTAATATCTTGTAGGTTTTTAAATCTTTCTACTATACTGAAACCAACTTTGTATTTGCTTAAATTTTCCGCGTTGGTTTCGGCTGATATCGTTATTAGTCGAGCGTCGCAAACACCTTAATAACGGCCATTACACATCATAAGTTACACAAAATTATTAAAAAAGTCGTAAATTCATTTATCATACATGATCAACGTAAAGATACAGTCCAGATTCTCCACATGATTCTAAAGCCATCTGAACGTCTTCGTCGTTGACCAATAGAACATAGTCGTTATCTTCATCTTTATAGCGTAAGCGAACACTTTCTGGCTTTAATGGGTATTCACCCCCGCCGCAGATGCTAAGTTTCCGCACAACCCGTTCTTTCAACAACTCAAAATCAGTATCTTGGGCCACTAACAGCATAAACCGATGCACATTATACTCAACGTGCACTTTTAGTTTCCCAGCAAGAATTCCTCCCGTATTATTAGCTACCCCGACCGGGACGGGGCTAATTGGCGACGGTACTAACGATTGAGGCGAAGTAATTTGTGCACTGAGAGACGACCGTTTCCGGCTATGAGTAAAAATAGAGTTGAGATGGTGATGTGTGGGAGTCAATTTCCGCTGCAAGGACGATGACGACCCAGACGAGGAAACTCTGGCCTTCGCAGTAAACTGAGAGGATAATTCCAGCGTTTCTGAACCGTAAGACGAGCGAGAAGAACCAGATGGGTCATCGTCTTGTTCTTCTTGAAGTGTGCTATATATTCCCGCTGGGGATTTTAGATTGGTATCAATGGAGGGTTTGTGTAGAGCAAGACTGTTCATACTGCTGCGGGAACTGATCGGTGAATCATTAAAATAGGTGGTTGGGGTCGAATCAAATTGGGTTAGACTAGAACGTGTTCTGAGATGTCCGGGACCGTTATTAGCTGCTCGGTATCCGTTATTCTGGGAGAGTAGTAAGGAATCACCCCGTGGCCGAATTTGGTGTTTCTCTAATTCTTCCTCACTTCCACCCACCAGAGTCGACGCCCCGTACGTTCCACTAGATGTCCTTTGCATTGCTTTATAATCGGAAACCGTGGAGGCCAACGACGAGCTGCCGAAAGATGTGCCCCTTTTGCCCAGTATTTCGGAACCCATCAAACTCGATTCTTTGCTTGACCGTACCCCGATTATCTGGTCCAGTAACTGGCGAATAGTTAGGTACCATTGCTGGCGAGCCTCTTCGGTGCGAAAGTGGATAATAAGCTGGGGCAACCCGGAGTGTTGGTTACCATACACTTTAAGCTCATAGCTGTTCGGAATCTGGATCACCGCGTCAATATCCTGAATTTTTATATATCGCTTAACAATTAATTCGCGTTTCTTGGGTTTTTTCTGCAAAGAAACTCCGCGTACTTTTGGAGCGACATTGGAGTCCCGACAACACATAATGACCGTTTCGAAAAGGTAAACATGGTAGTCACGTTCACTGTTTTCACGAGTTACAGTATAGACGCCATGATGCAGAATGTCCCCTATCAGATTGACATTGAGACCACCCCAGTCTTCGCAGTGTTTCATTAAATCTTTAAAAGCTTGATTATTTTCATTCTTGCGCTGAGCTTCATTAATAGCACTGGCAGCTCTTTTCATTGCCTCGTATCCGGCCCTCAGTTCTAAAATACTAGGATGGTCATCACCAGCATATTTGATAAGTTGTCGTAACAGCAAATGGTACTTACACAAGCGCTGTATTGGTAAGATAAGCAAGGATTGTAGCTCGTAGCGTGGTTCGATCAGATAGGAAAGTTTCATGAGGGCTTCGGTTTCTTCTGCGGCGATTTCAGAAGCTTTGATCTGGTTAGTAGCATAGAGTTGATAGACATTAAATTCGTCTTCCATATTAGCAAAGAGAGCTCCAAACCTTTGTGAGTTTACATCTGCTTCGGCGTTGGCTTCGATGCCGACCAGAAGCCACCGCTGAAAGTCGATAAGCCAGCGGAGATTTGGTAGCAAGTATGGGATTAATTCAGCAGAGATAACAGCTTGTTCTTGTAGCTGATGCATGTAGTTTTCCAGTCGCTCCAACTGAAGTCCGAAGACGCGCTCACTTTGAAGAATTTCATCGGCGGCTTTAGCTAGACCGCCTTCTAAAGATCTGTCCTGCATCCCTTCAGCGATGGCGATATTGGAAATATCCAGAAGATCCTGTTCTATAAGCTGATCAACGACCAGGCTTACCGCTCGAAGGACCTTCAAAAAATCCGAAGAACTATCGGACAAAACGTCGGAGATTGTGAAAAGCTGCGAGGCCTGAAACCCCAGGTATCGCTGAGAGGCATTCAAGAAGTCATAGATGGCTTTTTTGGTAATTTTCGGATTGAGGTTCTCTGGTAAAGTGATAGGTAAGGAGTCGTACTGGGGGAACTGGTTGTAGATTATGCACAAGGGCACTCCTTGGCGGAACAGCCTCCACAGTAGAGTAACGGGGTCGATACGCATTCCCTCTGGCAAGACTATTGGAGGCCGTTTCTCGATGTCACAGTGGTTGGGCGAAGTTTCAGCAGCGATCATGTAGGGTTTTAGTGGGGGGATAAGGCGTAGTCTATGAGCCAGTTTGCTGGCTTGTTGATAGAAGGAGAGTTTGGGGTTCGCCGGGGTGGAGAAGAGGTTAGAAGAAGCAGAAGACATGGCAGAGATGGTTATAGGAGACTGGAGGGTGCTGACTTGAGAGGTGCTGAAGGATCGGGTGAAGAGCTGGGGATCAGGAGCAGTTTCGACGGTGAGAGACGCCTTAGAGGAGGAGTGCAGGGTTTCGGAGGTCGATCGCGAGAAATCTGATTTGGAGTGAGCCGGCAGCTGGGGCCGGGGAAGGTCGGGGACAGGTGAAATCGGGGTCAAAGGAGGCAGTTCGGCGATATTGTCTATCTTGGACGGGTGCGAGCGCAACGACGAAGACGAGGCCCCGGCGGTGCCTACTGAGGGCTCTTGCCGTGATTTGCTAGGATTTATAGGCGAACCAAAACTCATCGGCCTAGGTATAGCATATGCATTTCCGGGAGGAATCTGCTCGTTGGCATTTGGGTACAACTCCATGCAGAAGAGAAGAGCCTATGGGTTAATTTGTTGTTTCTTATAAACGGGTGAGAGAGGCCAAACAAAGAAAAAGAGGAGAAGGGAAGGAAAGGAAAGGGAAGGGGAAAAAACCAGTCGAAATCACGTCACCTCCGCGCAAAATGTTAGATTTTAAAATGCTATGGAGTTATCTTCTCCAATAGGACAGGGCTGAAAAGGGTCCAAGAGGCAACCAGGGCCCAGACACGAACGAGATATTAATATTCTATGCAATTAGCACGCAATCAGGTGAAGACAATGAAGTCGATTCAGGGTCCCTATCTTTTCAAACCAAGAATAATAAAAAAAAACAGTAATAGTTCTGTGGCAAGATACCGATATCGGTAACAGATTTCCAGTGCGATATGCAACAACACACTATGCGACTTTGTTCGTCTGGCACAAGGATCAGGAGCCCCTGGGAATGGATACTAGGGGCCACAGATCGGCGGTCACAGAACAGCAGTACTTACCAAAAAGAAAAGAAAGCTAGCTCTACACAGTTCGCTTTTTTCTCTTTGAATTGTGTGTAGATCTCACGGCAAATTTCCTTGGCTCAAAAAGCACGGTGTGGGTTACGTATAGGAGGTGTATGGGTATAGTATGTGTTATGTTATAAATCCCTGCCAATAAATTGTGTAGGTCCGCGGGTTTGATATCCCAAGCGGCGGCACACGACCCCGGTGATTGGCCGGCTGCCGCCCACTGGAAACACGACGGGCCGCCAGAACCACCGTTACTTGCTGCTGTCGAATGCAACAGTCCTTATCGCGATTTCTAAAACGGAAACAGGACGAGCCCGTTGGTGCCGATGTTGCTGCGGCCACCAAACGGAAATCAGTAGTGAAGGCGGCCGCTCGCGAGGCGTCGCCGAATGGCCATTTGGGTATTGGTCGGGAGACCGTGCAGCAACGAATCGACCGTATTCCCGCCGAAACTAAAGCAATTCTGCATGAGAAGTTCCAGAAACTCGGGTCGTTTGCTCCACGCGTTGCGAAACCGGTGAAACCGACGCTGACGCCTTTGGAGCAACAGATCATCGACTGCAAGCTGCAAAACCTCCACACGGTGCTGGCGTTTGAGGTCGGATACAAGTACAATTTCTATGCCCAGGACGCAATTATTGCCTCTAAAATCTTGCAGATCTTTTTGATTCCAGGCCAAGCGGTGATTTCGGCCGAGCAGCCGCGAGACTTTGCGTATGCGCGGTTCGCGTCCTGTTCGGTCCCTACCCATCGGATCAATGTCCATGTTCGACGACTTATCGATGCCGGCTACAAAGTCGGCATTGTGTCTCAGACGGAAACGGCGGCGCTGAAAGCCGCCGGTTCAAACAAGTCCGGTCCCTTTGTGCGCCAACTCACCCAGGTCTACACCAAAGGCACCTATGTCGACGATCCCGTCGATAACGGTGTGGCCGACATCCCGATGGGCGAGGCCTACATTGTGGCTGTAACCGAGACGGAGCACGACGAAAAATCGTTGGTGGCGTCGATATCTCTGGTCGCCCTCCAGCCGGCCACGGGCGACGTGCTTTACGATACTTTTGCCGATACTTTTACTCGCTCGGAACTGGTAACCCGACTCAGACTGCTCAACGATCCCGAAATACTGCAAATTGGCCAACTCTCCGCGCCAACTATTCGGGGGCTGAAATCCTGCTCGAGCCGAGTCGATATAATACCTTTAGAACAGTGCTTAGAAGCCGCGGACTCGTTAGACCAGTTCTACACTAACCACTCCCTCAGTCTCGACACCGCCCTTGCGGCGCTACATTCGTTGTCTTCCAGCTTTAAGATATGTCTTGCGGCTATGATCACCCACTTGGAACAGTTTAACCTCGTGCGGGCTCTAGTTCCGATCGAAACTTTCCGATCATTCCATGATTCTACCTATATGAAACTACCCAGCTCCACCTTAACTGCCTTAGAAATCTTCAAAAATAACACTTTCGACACCGAAACTGGGAGTCTACTTTGGGCGGTCAACGAAACCACTACTCCATTTGGTCGTCGACTGCTTAAACAGTGGCTCGGGAGACCGTTGCTGGATCCCGCAGCCATTTCGGCCCGACACACGGCCACCGAGGACATTCTACGGTGCACCTCATCTCTGTTTGAAAGAATTGCCTCCAATTTGGCGGGCTACCCCGATTTCGAACGTGGCTTAAGCCGCATTAGATACCAAAAATGTACCGGCCCCGAGCTGGCGTATATACTGAAAATGCTCCGCCGAGTGCCCGGCTTATTTGCCGATGTCTCTGAGTCGCCAGCAGGATCTAAGCTGTTTGGGTTCAGGTCCTCCTTGATCAACCAAGCTATCTATGACATAAAATCCTCTCGATCTGTGTTAGATTCTCTCTTGGCTCATTTCGACATGGAAGCCGCTCAGGCCGGCGATATTACTAACTTCTTTTTGAACAAGCCCGAATATTCCAGTATCGCTCAATGCAAACTTGAAATGCAAAATGTCATCTCTAGGCTAGAGAATGAACTGCCTAGTATTAGAGAAACGTTAGGGCGCGCTGATCTGGCCTTTTATCATCAGAAAGCCGGGCCCGAATACCAGATCGAAGTCGGCAAGCAACTGCAATCCAAAGTCCCGGCAACATGGATTCGGGTCGGAGGCACAGCGTCAATTACCCGATATCATACTCCAGAAATTCATAACCTTCTCAAACAGAAAGAAGTCTGTGCCGAGAAACTTGTGCTGGAATGCAACCTATCCCTCAAGAAGTTTATGAACACGATTGTTGAACATGCCTTAGTTTTACAGAACGCTGTACATGGTTTAGCGCAACTAGACTGTTTTATTGCCATGGCTAAAGTAGCGAAGCGACCGGGTTATGTCAAACCGGAATTCCAGCCTCATTCCAAACTGTCAGTGGTTAATGGTCGGCATCCGGTGATCGAGCAACTCATAGCGTCCCCATATATTGGCAATGATACTCAACTTGATACTGAAGGCTTGCGATGTATGATTATATCGGGGCCTAATATGGGTGGTAAGAGCTCATATGTTCGTCAGGTTGCTTTGATATCAATTTTATTCCAAGCGGGGTTTTATGTTCCGGCAGAATCAGCAACCTTAGGAATCCTTGATGCAGTGTTATGTCGAATGGGGGCTGCAGATATGATCATGCAAGGAAAATCTACGTTGATGGTTGAGCTTACAGAATGCAGAGATATTATTGCTTCAGCGACTGAACGGTCATTGGTCATACTTGACGAAGTTGGTCGTGGTACCTCTACAAGTGACGCTGTGGCTATTGCTTCGGCAATCCTTGACTATTTTTTGACAGAAATCCAATGCATTGTATTATTTATTACCCATTTTTCTCCTTTATATAAACTACAGGATTTATATGATGGAATCGTTAAGAACTTTCACATGGCCTCTATTGCCCGTAACAAAGATCAGGTAACATTTTTGTATGAAATGAGGGAAGGTTCCGCACCGGGATCATGTGCATTCAATGTGGTAAGAATGGCCGATATTTCTGATAGTGTGATTGCTATGGCAGAAGAAATGTCGAGAAAATTAGAATCGGAAGCTTTGATGAAACAAAAGGTCTACCTGTATAATTTGGTAACCAACTATATAACGAACCCAGCCAATAACCAGGATGATTATTTGCATTTTGCATTGAACATTTTATCTAATTCCAAATGGTCCAAGTAATGGAGACGGGCTGAGGCTTATATGACATCTAGCGTTTTATTCGTTTTCTATTCCCTTCTTCTTTAGATTGGTGATAATATATTAATTTCCCGAATAAATAAATAAATACATACATAAACGAACCAAATTGGTCCTTCCTTAATGATTATTTGCCGATTTCTCGGATGGAGCGTACAAATCGGTCTTCTGAACCGAGATGTAGAGGGGTTAGAGTCCAACCTAAGGTGGACATGATTTCGGATTTCGAATTAAATAGCGCAGGTTCTGTGTATTTTATAATAGCAATTGCTGTGCGCAAAAGGAATGTATCGGGTTCAAATATCATGATATCCCATATCCGAACTGCAATGTCGATAGTAGTATGCATCGTGAACAGCGGTAGAAGCATAGGTCTCAATAAATTAAGTGGATCAAGATTGACTTTAGTAAAATGTTTGAATAATGCAGGAGAAGTTTTGTTGAAGTAGCTAAGAAAGGAGTTGTAATAGGGTTCAAGGAGAACTTCGTCATTTGAATATAGAGCAAGGATCAAAGGACGGTTCAATAGATTCGCCATGATCACAAAGGCTTGTTCAGGGGTATCGAACATCATCAGTAATAGTGCTCCAATGAAATTCATGCCGGTCACATAGCCAACATCGGTGCGGTAGAAGGCGTAGCTAGTGAGGAGATTGGAGAGTGGTTCATGAAGCCGGTGACCCGACTGAAAAAGTTTGAATTGGGGCCAAGTAGTTTTGATGTCGTCCTGAATGATGTTAAAAAGTCGACGGTTTTGCTTGCTTTCAGTAGAAGACGTGTCGACTGTAGTGGCTCGATGTTTGGCCAAGTTCCCGCGGTCTAGGGCTTTGGTGTAAGATTCGGCGGACAGCGAGAGCTGATTACCGATCTGTCTCTTCCAAATTTCGGCACGAATATTGGAGTTTATGCCTCGCCACCACATTTCTCTTAGACGGTCGGTACGGATAGCGCTTTCATAAGACACGGTTCCCGACAAGAGCTGAGACCAATATAGATCGTCGTCCTGGCGCTGTTTTTCTACCTCTCGGAGCTCTTTCTTAGTTTTGCGAGATTTTCTAGCTTCGGCAGAAAGAAATGCTCGCATCATAGATGTGTACTCTTTAAGATGCTTTTTTTCCTCGGACTTGCTCTTCGGCGGCAGCCAGGCTGGGCGGGTGCGGGACATATAAGCCTCTTTGGCCCGGCTAAGGGGGAGGGCCTCGACCGTGTCACTGATGTCAAGTTGGAGTGGCGGTTTCTTAATAGACTTCGAGTGATAGGGCACAAAATCAGATGCTTCAGCTTGCTCAAAGGTGAACTTCTCGGCGTAGGAGATGGTGAGTTCGCGCGCGTCGTCCGACAGGTTGGCAACGGCTCGGTCCCAGCTACGAATCCGCTGGTGCATCGGGATGTTCAGGGTGTCCGTCGAGGCCTGTAAAGGTTCTAGGTGATGATCAGAATCTGTGGACCGCGGCGAAGAGTGTGTAGGAACTTCTTCAGTCACGGTATCGGACGACAGGTTCGAGGACCCAGGAGGCCCGGCCACCACGGCGTTCAAATGGATCCGCGACACCGATGGGGAGATTGGAACGTTCCAAAAAATGGTGTCTTGCGGAATCTCCTCGTCAGAGTAATCGTCGCAATCCAGCTCGATCTTGCGGGCTATGCTCTCGTGGCCAGACATCCACGATGTCCGCTGCGACTTAATCGATGACGCCGGCGACCGTGAAGCTTGCCGCGTGTACGGTGGACGCGGCAACTGCGGTGAGGATCTCGACGAGATGTCCGCGACATCATCGCCGGCTGGATAGGCCGGACTAAGAGTCCCCAGCGGCCGTATCTGGCTTTGCGGCCGTTGCGGTTTAATGGCTGCAACAACAGGCGACGATTCGGAGACTGAGATGTCTTCGAAATCGTCACCCGGAGTCGAAGTCAGAGTATCATGTGCGACGCGGTGTGGAGTGGAGAACTCGTGTAGGGAATGCGACAGCGGCCGAGACATGGCTGAAGCTGCGGAAAACCCAGTAAAATGTACGGTTTCAGTTCCGCCTGCGGCGCCAGTTTACTATACTAGCCAGAATGTGAATGTGTTGTATAATATGTGTTGCGTATTACGTGATACGTTTGGCGAGTTCCGTTATACGTTCGTTCTACGTGTTAAGTGTGTTCTGCGCAGTGTATTTTGTGTGATATTTTGTGAAAGAACTGTTATTAATTATATGTTCCAGTGTTTGAAATGTTAATTATCGCTCGGATTGGTGGGAGCATTGGTAAGTGATCCAAGATGTACGTGTCTGTCGCGGAAGACAATAGAAGTAGTCTCAATGAAGTATAAATATATACATATCCTCTCCTAGTTAATCTATTTTACTTTATTTTATTTTATTTTATTTTTATCCTTTATCTTGTAGTTAAAAAAAAAAACACTGGTAGGCCAGTTGTACGTCTCGCGAGTCGCGTGATACTCAAATTCCTTATCTAATCAATCTATCGGGAAGTCTTGCTCGAACGAGCCTTCAGTACCGGAACCATGGGACCCCATGGAACAACTTCCTATGAAATATTCCATTAAATACCACAGACCACCACATTAAGGGTCTAATGCGCATCAGTTTTCTAGTAGTAGACTGCTGGTTCGGGAGGACCCTGAGCCACATACTTCCTGTTAAGCTGCGAGTTGGGCTGCCCGCCTCGAGCAGTTTCCTAACTGATGGGAAAAATCCCGGGTCTGAAGCGATTACCGCAATGAGCAATCTCCGTCAAATTTGACTCGCTTATATCTCACACATATAATGCTAGTGTACGCATCCGATCCCCTTCCATCGCTCCCTCGTACACATGTTGGTGTCTGATGAAACTTCGGGGACTGCCGACGCAACTCCTTCTCAGGACGCCAAACCGCGCGTCAAGAAGCCGCGCAGTCGGTTTGGTTGCCATAATTGCAAGCGTAGCAAGATCAAATGCGACGAGATAAAGCCCGCGTGTACGGCCTGTAGAAACAAAGGCAGGGCCTGCGACTACAGTCTCAAGCTCTCCTGGAACCCAACCACTTCTAAAACCAGAATCGGTTTCCAGCAGCAGTATGACCTCTACCTGGCCAGTCTCTCGGGCCGCCGCCGAAGCTGCGGCTCAGCCATCAGTTCTACAGTGGGCCAGTCTCCATTTTTGTCAGTCCCGCCAGACATAGCTTGCCAGCCGGTTCATCCCCAGAGGAGTGCACCACCCCAAAGTGTTCTGTCAGACTCCCAGAAACTCCAAAGTATACAACTTCAACGAAGACAGCAGTCCGGCTATGATAGTTGTGTCACTACTGGAGCTAACGATATCAGCACGCAAACTCTCTTCATTGACGGCTCTAGTCGCAAAATCAGTGCACCATCTGCTTCTCCATTAGATACCAGTTTCGACCTCGCCAAAGAGGCTATTCTGTATAGTTCCCGGCGCCAGCCGAGATTGTCGGTACAACCCCAGCTTGAAGATTTTCCATATAGTTACAGTGACTCCAAGACATCGACCGTGGCTCCCTTATCTGCACCACCGAACGTTACCCAGCGACCCTCAGTGCCATGGGCTTCAAACACCACTAGCTTTCTGTCCCATAAACAACCTCTTACTCCTGGATATACGGATTTGTCGCTTGGACAGCTAGACATCGATGATATCTTTGGTCTTCAATCCTTCCAGAGCCAGGGCCAGGGTAAGTCTAAAGAGACTAATTTAACTCAAGATGAACCTCTTGCATTTCCCACATTATCTTCCGATGGTGTTCCATCTAGATCTTCTTCGTCTACTTTGACCGCGCCTTTGGCAGTCTCGTACGCCCCTTCGTCTCCTAATGATGTTGTCATTAACAGCAACTGTGAGGATTTGTTTACCAGCTTCAAAGACTCCTCAAAGGCCACCATAGACAGTCCAAGTACTTCTACTTTATATCATGAAGCTTCAGGTATGGATCTCAACGATTACATAGGTGTATCGTTCGTAGATAATCCTGCTATGCCGATTTCTGAGTTTCCGGAGTTTGATGACTCCCTTCTTTATATGAACTGGCAGAAATAACCAGGCGTTCTTTTCTCACTTTCATTCTTTTTCAATCTTAACCTATAGTCACTCTTTTTAGTTATTCACCCATTAATCAGTATAATAATAAATAATAAATAATTTCCCCCGTAAATTAAGAATTAAAAAGAAAGAAAACAAATTTGATTAAGATCAGTATGCCTCTTGTAAAGCTTTGAGTCGCTCTTCTTTCTCTGGAAGGCTTCGAAGGGTCTGTTCTAGAGCCTGTTTTTCTTCTTCTAGTTTTAGTCTTTTCACAGGATCAAATTCGGAAAAGTAGTACTGGCCTGTTCCAGAGAATTGCAGCAAATGATCGTGGTACTTCCATAATGATGTTCTGTGAGATACAGTAAGGAGAGAAATACCCAGATCTTTCGCATGGGTGTACATTTTCTCTTCAATTTCTAAAGTTACCCCGGACGTGCATTCATCAAGAATAGCAAATAATGGACGGTGATAGTAAAGTCTTGCCATGGCAATTCTTTGCTGTACTCCGTTGGAAAGAACCTCCCGCCATTCTTGTTCGACGTTCCAAGCAGATAAGCCCGAACTGCTGCTATGAGTCGTGACCAGATACCCGATGTCGAGAATATTTAGAATGTCAAAAAGTTCATTGTCGGTTATACCTTTTGCTTGCATGTTTTCTAAAGTGTCTGGGTATATAATCTGTTGACGAAGAGAACCACGGGGTAGGTACGGCCTCTGAGGAATATAGAAGATGTCAGAACTATGAGGTTTTGTGATACAACCCCCGTGTAGAGGCCATAATCCACCCAGAACACGAAACAGTGAAGACTTACCGCATCCATTGGGACCCAAGATTAGCAGATGGTTTCCATATTTGATTGTAAAAGACAACGACTGAAGAAGAACATCACCCGAAGGACTAACAATGGGCACGTTCTCAAAGATGATGTCCTGTCCTGTCTCAACTATTTTCCCCCGCTTATTGAGCATTTCCTTTGCCGAAAACGAGGAGCTCGCTTTTGATACCAGGACTTTGTGGTAGTTGCCTTTCTGAATATCATCCATGGTATCGATAAGTGAAGCTACCCGAGATGTGTAACCAGCCAGTTCAGAAATTTCTTTGTAGCTGGACATTAAGCGCCCAAAGGCATCAGAAGATGACATTAAGAGACGTCTATTTGTGACAAAGCTCTGAGATCGGTCAGCCAGAGAAGACGAGTTAGTACCCGGCAGTTTTGCAAAAACTGGGACCGAGCATAGAATCAAGCCCAAAGCGCCCCAGATATATTTTATCACGTAGTCTTCCATAAACCCATGGGATAGACGACTCCACAAAATTCGATTGGTGTATTTGATGAGGCTGAAATAATTTCTGTCCAGTATAGCTTCTTCGATATACTCACCCTTGAGCATCGCGATCTCCTCGCTATACTCGATCAACCGGGAATGGATGAAATGATATTCTCCCTCCAGTCTCGCTTGTTCGGCAGCGTATTTGCCGAACGGAGGAGTTAAAGCTCGCATGACTTTGGCCGAAACCTGAAGCAGGGTGCCAGCGACCAATATCCCTTCACCTCCGATAGATCGTGCAAGCTGAATATTGTACATAACCATATCCAATACTGGCTTTGACAGGTTAGAATATAAAGTAGCTAAGGAGTTCGCAAATCTGAGAGTGTCGACTGTAATTAACTGGTCTGCATTGCGGATCCTGTCGTCCAGGTTGTGAATCGAATAGTACATTGATCCGTTCGTATCATTCAAGTACTGGTTGTGGATGTATTCTGTAAGGCGGACACGGTACTGCTGTGCCAGGCGACATTGCAAATAGGTAAGCAAAGAGTTGGTATAAGTTGCAGGAAAGGCGACCAACATCCACCACAGCAGTCCCAACAGCAGATCGCGGCCTTTGCCTTTAATCATTGAACCTACTAGCCGTCCATCAAGTTCAGCTACATAAAGAGAGATCATGGTTCGGATCACCAAAGTCACAGTGTGGCCCATTAGAAGAGCAAACTCCCGGGACCGGATACCGGGAATTACGATTTTGAGCAGTTGACGCAATTGACGAAGAAACACTCTATTGACATCGGATTTGGACGGCTTGACTGAGATCTCCAACGGAGAATCATCGTCTTCGTCTAAGTGGTTCTGCTGAACAGGTTTTGGGCGGGCGGGGGGCTGGCGGGGCCGGCGTCGGTTTAAAACCATGTTGGCGAGCACCGTCACATAGGCCAGCGTGAGTATCAATTTTCTATGTCGGCCATAAAAACGTGTAACCCGTTTAGAAAAACGGAAAAGGCTCTTGTCCCTTATAGACCACGTAAGATCCATGCGGAGATGTTAGATGGTAAACTGGAAAGCACTGTATTTAGGTTGAATTTAGAGTTCGTAGCGTATTCATCAGACGTTCTTTAGGCTGATCGAGCAATTACGATAGAGGGAATACAGTGAAAAGAATAAAGGCATAGTTATCAGTATTAATATTGTGCATTTACGAGCTATTTGCAGCTTTAGTACGGTTTGCTTGTTTATCTTTTGATTTTTCTTTTTGTTGATGTTGACACCCGCAATTGTTGCAATCGGTCTGTGTACGTTGCCTAACTCTAAACCCAACTGCCAAGATATCTCATATTCACTCTTTCATTATAGTATTCACCAAATGGCCATGGAACTACTAGTAGAAAAGCATATATCCTATATTTCCCAGATGGACTCTCATAAAGAGGACCTCGAGTACTGGTTGTCGGAATATACGAGAATGAGTGGCATCTATTGGGCCCTGTGTGCCTTACACATCTTGAACGCTCCCGATTTGCTTCCTCGAGATGAATTGGTGTCGTTTGTGCTGTCCTGCTACCGAGACGGCGGCTTTGGTTCGGCTCCTGGTCATGATCCTCATCTTCTAAGCACTTTGTCTGCATTGCAGATACTCCATCTCTGTGGCGCTTTAGAATCGGTAGATACAGAAGCTGTCGCTGATTTTGTGTGTTCCTTGCAAGACCCCGAGACCGGTGCTGTGGCTGGCGATCGGTTTGGCGAGCAGGACACTCGGTTTGTGTACTCTGCTGCGTATAGTCTTGCTTTGCTAAAAGTGGTGGAACAGCGGGATTTGTTGTTTAAATCTAATCCACGTCGAGGGTTCTCTGTAGATAAAGCATGTGCGTATATCATGCGCTGTCTGAATTACGATGGCGGGTTTGGCACTGTACCTGGTGCTGAGAGCCATGGTGCGCAATGTTTTGTTTCTATTGGCACATTAGCCATCTTGGGTCGGTTGGATCCAGCGGAGTTTGAAACTACGGCCTCGTGGTTGGCTAAACGCCAGGTCGCTTCGGGGGGGTTGAACGGCCGACCGGAAAAACAACCAGACGTCTGCTACTCATGGTGGATTCTGTCTACGCTTGCCATGCTGAAAAGAGCGCATTGGATAAACAAAGATAAATTGATAGAGTTTATCCTTAGTGCTCAAGATCCTGCTAAGGGAGGGATCTCCGATCGACCTGGCAATGAAGTCGATGTGTTCCACACGGTGTTTGGCTTGGCTGGGCTATCTCTACTGGGTTATCCTGGGCTGGAAAAAGTGTCTCCTGTATATTGCCTACCGGTATCGTTTGCTCTTTCGGGTTGTTGATTAAGGTTCTAAATCTGTGTTATTCCTCTTATTCTTCTTCCTCGTCGTCTTCCTCGTCGTCATCCTCATCACTGTCTTCTTCTTCTGCGGTTTGCAGCCAGTCTATAAAAGGCTCTAAGCCCTTTAGCAACGGTGATTTATCTTCAGCCTGGTTGTTTTTATTCCACCATGCTAATATCACATTCTCAGGAAGAATGTCCAGATCGTACAACTTGGCAAAGATATGAGTAAGACAAAGTGGCCCGTGTTCTGGGTCTTTTTTGCATTCATTGGTAAATAAGTCTAGTAGATCTAGCCGGTCATTGAAATCAAACACCTGGCGTTTGAACATAATGCCCCACGTATCTAGAATCTTCTCTACTGCTTCCTTGACGGTCAGGGTGTGCGATGCAACAAATTTCCGAATAAATTGCATCTGGACATGTACAGTAGCCTTGCGCACCTCGTGATATGAAGCGTTCATGGCCATTCGTAGTGTGTTCAGTTCTAGAAGAGCTACATCAACATCGTGATTCTCGATGATGGCTCTTTCGATACTTTCTCTGGCCTCTTTGTCGAATGACAGCTCGCCCAGCTCTTCAGACAGGCCGGATACCGCGGAGTTGTACGAGGCCGCACTAGCTCGTCGTCGTCGAACACTCTGGAAGGACCCAGTGCTGAGTTTGCGATGGTGGCTTCCTTCGATGTAACTGTCAGAGTCGCTCACGGCGCTGCTCAATTCGGCTTCTGAAAGGTTTAAAGAGGAGAATACATTAGAGAGACGGTTGGGGTCCACAAACGCGGCGAAATCCAGTGGTTCGTTCAAGACGTAAACGCCGGGTATTTTGGGGTTGAACTGGGTCAAGCTCAAGTCTTCCTCGTCGCTGTCTGACTCATCATCCCAGTCTTCAGCTATATCACTGTAATTGTGAGAACGATACGGCCGCTTCAATGTGTTGCAGGTGGTCAACTTGACATTGGGCCCGACTCGGGTTCGGTCGGGAAGAGTCACGCGATGCGACACGACGGCGCCGTTCATGGCTGTGCATTTGCTGCCGAGATGGGCATCGCTGGCCACTATAGAGCCTTCAATGATACAATTGTCCTCAATAACCACGTTGTCCCAGATCAATGAGTTAACGATGCGGACACCGTTTCCTATGCGACAGTTTCTTCCGAGTGTGGACTTTTTAATATGACATTGGGATCCTAAAACAGAGTTGGCTCCTACCATGGAGTTATCCTCGATAAGCGTGCCTCGACCTACCACAACCGACCGTTCCTGATAGACATTGTGGCGGCGGAATGTGTAGGTTGTTGGGTGCTGGCCTAAAACGTTAGCGTCTGGGACCAAGGGATAGGCCCAGCGGGCCAGGATGTCGCGGGTGATAGAGATATACGTCTGGAAGTTGCGTACGCGGGCGGCATAGTTGTTCTCAACTATGCTCAAGTACATAGTCTTGCCCAGAAGATCCGAAGTCAAAACGCCGCGCACAAAGTCCCGGCGCATGTCGGTGTAGTCGAAGTTATCGGTGAACAGAACTGGGACCTCGGGCGAACAGATGTCGATCTGGCAGTCGATCAAATCATTCAGGATAGACAGCTCGCCCGACTGTGCGCCCCGGAGAATGTCTATATCCAGCGAGAGACTCTTACTGGCAGATCCATGGAACCGGTTGTTATGATATTTCAGCACTCGGTTAGACTCCTTAGCGATCACGAATATTCCGGATTCCATAATTGGCCGCGAGCGATGGGTTGCGCCGGCCTTGCGCACCACCATGGTCATTAGGGTGTTGGGGTCTGCTGCGCGGCGGGCTTGATGTTGTTGGACGATATCTTTCACCAAAATGTTGGTCACAACATCTCCCGAAACCAACAAGAAATCAGAGTTGATTAAATTCTTCGAATCCAAATCCCGCATGGCATCGCCCATAGATTGAGACTCGGGGCTGTTGATGATAAATAGTTTGAAAGGCGCCAGGTTAGAAGTCCATCGCGACCGTTCCAAATAAGCCTTGATCTTCTCGTGATGGGCTCCACACAATATAAACGCTTCGGTAACCTCATTACGTTCCAAAAACTCCAAAGTATATTCGATCAAAGGCACATTGGCGACCGGAATCAGACACCGTGGCAGGTCGAGGCCCAAAGGCAGAAATCGTCGCTGGTAAGTATCTGTGAGAACCACAGCTTGAAAACTATGGTCTAGTGCGACTTTTTTTGGTGGCATAGCGAGTAATCGTGCCCCTGAAGAAGCGGAAAAGAATTATAAACTGCGAAAAGTGCTTAATGAAGCGAAAATGAAGGCTGTCTCTCGGGGAAATTCTGAAATCCCAACATCCCAATGCAGTCAAATGCAGCCAAAGCCTAATCCACATAATGCGATTATGTGGAGATTCGAGTAATCGAGATAAAAAACCAAAAAAAATAAAAGAGAAAATACAAAAAAGAAGATCAAAGATTGGAGATAATTCAGTGTATGACCTGTAGATAAGATTTTAATATCTTATAAAATAATACTATACTAATATTTGCCTATTGTAATATATCAATAAACTATAATTTCATGTTATATGTATATTATGTAGTATATATAATAATACAGTATAGCTTTCATAATAATTATAGCACTTTATACTGAATTAGCATTTTATATTTATTAGCACTTTGCATTGATAACAGCTTTGTTATAATAAGTAGTATTTTAAAATAATTATTGCACTTTATAATGATCACTTCTTTACAATAATTTTCATTATATTAATATATATAGCTCTGTAAAATAAGGAGCACTTCACATAATCTCCTCCTTTAATTTTATATCTTTAAAGAACTATAACAGCTTTTTAAAATAAGTAGGATTAGAATAATTAGCAATTTAAAATAATTATACCAACAGCTACTATATAATAATTAGCTCTTTCATATAGTTGGCTCGTCATGATAATTGGCACTTTAAAATAATTACCTCTTTTTAATAATTTTTGCTCTTATTATAACTAGCACTTGATCTACTATCCACAGACTGTATTGTAACATGTTATATCCATTCGTAATCCTAATCATTAACATCTAATTTCCAATATTTCGCCGGGCAAACTCCAAAAACCGAGTGCCGTATTCTAACGCCGGTACTGCTGAAATATCTTTCCGCTGGTGGTTGACCGATCGATAGAGTGTCTCAAGTCGCTTGCGGAACCCGTAGTGCGTTAGACAGTCGATGATACCGAGATAATACACTTCATTCAACGGCATATCATGGCTGTCTGTAGCTTGGATTCCGCCCTCTTCTGCGTAAAACAGGAAATTCTTCTTGTCTGGAGAAACCGTGAGTGGTAACTTAGCTGACGATTCCGGCAGCGCTTTGGGGCTCGTGGTCGATAGCATACGCCGAATCTGCGCTGATCGATCAGGAGCTAGCACTGAAGAAGAACTTCTGGCTTCACTGCTGTAACTTGGCCGTGTGGCACCAATACTGGGTGCTGCAAGCGACGACGAGGCGCTTTCGTTAGGTCCCATGGAAGAGTGGTTTTGTGCTTGATGTGTTCCTGTTCCTGGAGGTGATTCTTGCTGGCCTGCTCCTGGTGATTTGACGGTAAGAGCAGACTCTGTCTGAACCGAACAATTCGACTTTCTGCGGTGCTGGTGCTGGTGCGGTTCGGGTATAAGGTCGCCATGGGCGTCATCGTCGCCGAGCTCTGGCTGAAATACTTTGAGCGTGGACTGCCGAATGTTCTCGCTGTTTCCTCGGTTTAGATCGTGGATACCCACCAATAAAGAATAGTCCATGATCCCTAACCGTTCCAGTAGTGCCACATCGCGTTCTAACTGGGTGAGCAGCAAATTACATTTGGTAGGCCCCAGGTGCAGTTTCCGTCCATCTTGGATAAAATCCAGGTCTTTGTACACCCGGGACCCTTGGATCTGTTGGCTTCTGGTACGTTTGGGTTTGAACTTACGTCCGAGTGTGGAACCCTTGAGGTCATAGGTGGTGTGGATGTCTCGGTTCGGAGGAAAGAGGTTGTTCATGACCAGAAAATAGATCTTGCGTCCATAGGGTACCTTGACCCGGTGAAGGCCGTAAAATTGGGATATGAGGGTGTTGGGGTTTTGTCTGACGTGTTGGTAGTAATCCGGCAAGATGCGTCTTAGAAACTTATGTTCGGAATGGTGGATAGTCTTAATAATGAAACGGTAATCACGCGAAAAGTATAAAAAGCTGCCGCTCTTGCCGGGGGAGCCCAGCTCCGACACAATATATTGGGCAGTAAGTGAGACTAGATAATCCGCAGCGTCTAGATGGAAGAGGTGGCGCAAAGAGCGAAACACGTTCGGACAGTAATCCTTAAACTTGAAATCGTAGCGAGTCGAAGGCACGATCTCGTTGCCGACCACATCAAAAGCCATCTTGACGGAAGCACTGAAATCAGCAGACGTGAGATCGTGCTCCAACTTGGCGCAGCACCGCGACACCGAGACCCGGATACCGGTTAACATGTTGTACGCCATCATATAGTTCACATGGCCCTCAGACACTTTGGTACCAATCAAGACCTGGTCGCTCTCGGCAGCCTGGCGTAGCTGTTTAGCCCGGTCTCGCCGGAGAGTCGCCATGGTATCTGACGGGTTCACTCGGTTCGCGCTAGATGTAGGAAACGTAGTAGTGCGGATCTTCAGACCTGATTTGTTTTGATTCAGTAGTTGCAGAGCAATAGACTCGTCGTGGTCGACGGGGCCATGAGGAACGTCCTCAAACCCATTTACGGCCGTAGGCGACGCCGGTTCAGGAGGAACAGTGCGAAGCAAAGGAATCACGGGTGTCGATGACGCGCGGTCGAGGGACGTTCGGACATTCTGTGTGTCTGTATGTGGGCCGTTTTGAGAGGAATTTGAAGGTTCGTCAGTAGAAGGGAGGGTGGCCGAAGAGGAGCTTCCGGACATAGAAGGGATTGATCCAGATTTTGCCAAACAGCTAGATTCTTGTAGTACCAAATTCAAAGCAGGATCTAGCGATTTCAGGCCAAGATCTATAGACATCTAAAAGAAAGGGAAAAAAAAAAAGGGGAAATGCTAGTATTACAAAAATGAATGTAGAACCAAAGATGGAAAAGAGTATGCAGATACGGGTATATGCATAGAGGTCTGCAGCCTCTAAGCACGGTACAAGAAGAGAATATCCGTAAATGCCTAATTAGTATCTGCAAGAACTAGTCTATTGCCAAAAGTAATAAAGAGAAACAAGTGGAATTAGATTATATGTTTATATAAAAAATACCAAGAAGAGGGAGCCCGTAAAGGGTTTTAGTTTTTTTTTTTTTATTGTGTGTAATCGATGATTATGGGACGAAAAAGCCGCAGGAAGAGAAAAGAATCGAACTAAGTTAAGGGAAAACAACGATAAAAGATAAGAATAAAAATAAGTATAATGGGATTAAACTGAACAAATAGCATTACAAAACACATATTATAGTTATAAAACCACATTTGAGTGATTAAGAAAAGGTATAAATTCACCATCTATGCCCGGGAAGGTCACAGCAGGAAAATTCCGAGTAATAGGAGGATCAAAAGAACGAAACCACAGAAGAACATCTCTGTCTATATAAAAGCCGGTCTTAGCATTCGCCGTATGTATCCGCACTATTCCGATTGAGGTTTTTTTTTCTGAGACGCCGATTTAGGGGGTCTGCCAGGTCGTCTGCCAGGGCGTTTTCCTACGGTCGGATTGGATTTAGGTGTAGGATTTTCAGTCTTGGCTGGCGTTGTTTTGACTGGTTTGGAGGCCGCTGTTTTCGATCGAGTGACTTTTGCTGTCCTTTTTGCCATTACCTTCTTTACGGGCGATCTTTTTGGGTATTTTCGAGGTTTCGACACTTTGCTGGTCTCTTTGGCAGCCCTGTAGGACTTTATGGGCTTGTTGGACGGTGCAACATCTTGTTTGCCTAGCGAAGATTTCACCAAAGAGTCTATCATATTGTAGACATTTACAAAATATTGTTTAATGGTCTGATGTGAGGAAGAGATGTGGTCTGCTCCTTTGGAGAAGGCGTCTGAGATAATGGACATGACAGCGACTAAGACCCGAACAGATCAGTGAAACAAACTAAGCGAACCTGCGGGGGAGAAAAAAAAACTGAACAAAACTGGAGAAAAATATTATGCCGGTATTTAATATACCAAGAAATCAAACTTAGCAAGAAATCACTCTTAATTCTCGATCTCCTTAGTTTCCTGATATAGTATAAGCGCGTCAATATGAAACACAACGGGTTGGGATATGCGACAGAATAAGTCCCAATCGCGTGACACGGTTCAGGCATTCTTTGTTTTTTTTTTTTTTTGTACATACTTTTTGTTTTTTTTTTTAAATGTCCCAGCCGTACCACTACCAACCCCCATGTTGTAGCTAATATATATCGATGATCTTCAAACCAAGAAGCACCACCATCATAATATCGTAGACTGTTAGGCCATATATGTCCAGTATGGATCGGTATCGGTTTATGTGAGAATCGGCAGTAGTGATCCACAATATCGTACCAGACGTCGACAAGACAGTGCATATTATGTAGCAGAAACTCAAGCGCAGAGATCCCGAAGCCAAGGCCAGCCCGATCTGCGGCAGGGCACGCCCGCTCAGCATCACCCGGCCGAGTCCCCACATCAGTAAAATCACGTCTAACGGCAGAAACAACCGAGGCCGGAAGACCAGTGTCCAAATATACCCCAATCCACACAAACCCAGCCAGATCTGGTTGCCAATACTAAATCCTTGGTTCCGGCTCCAGGTATGGCGGTAGGCGTGCAGCTGGTACAACGACCCAGCCACAATCAATATTAGCAACCCCTGCAGCACAATATCGGTATATGAAACTAACTCGTTAATTACTGCAGGGTTCTCTACCGGATACCGCTGTTTATACAAGGTTTGGCCATACGGATTCTTTATCAGCAGTGAGGCTGCTAAGATACAGATCCGGCCAACCAGATCCAGCACCACGCTGTCTACTGACAAATTCCGAGTGGATTTGGCCCGGTGATTTGTGTAAATTTGGTGCAAGTACCCGTATCCTTGCACCAGTTGTAGCCAGGCATGTATCATTTACACACCGCCCTTTTCAACTGAGGACAAAGAAGAAGAAAGAAGGGATCGAAGGGGCATTTTGAAAGCTTGGCGTGTGTTAGCTTGTGAAAACCTTATTTTCGACTTTAATTCTTTTATTTCCTCCCATGGATGTCGAAGAACGGCGCAGGCAGAATATCGAGAGAAACAAACAACTACTAAAACAGCTGGAATTAGACGATGCAGCTAGTGCCTGGGAACTGCCTAAACGGCCGCCATCAACAACCGCTTCACAGCGACGCCGAGCCCGAGCCCGGCCGGCCAATGCTGCTGCGGCTGCTGTTCCTCGAGTCGCGACTCGTTCTTCGGCGCGATTGCGTGGAGTCAAAATTGAGGATTCTTTAGCCCAGGGCGTAGATGGCGACCTTGTGAAATCTGCAGTGACAGAGCCGCCTGAAAAGAAACAGCGGATCGGCGGCGACCGTGATCTCGATGAAATCATCTCGTCGCATGGCTTATCCTGGGGCGCTGGACTTATTTCGGCCGACGATTTGGCAACCGGACGGTATCCGGAGCAACAGCTGCAGCTCCTGGAAGAATCGGTGGATGATACCATCAAGGGACTGCGGAGCGATATGGAAAAACTGCATATATATACTAAGTACAACCCGTTGGATATCCAGATCACCCCGGAACGCATGTACCAGATCGGGTTCCATCCCACGCAGGATAAGCGGCTCATAGTGGCCAGCGACAAGGTCGGCAATCTGGGTTTATGGAATGCCGATGGTGGCTCTGAAACCGAGCCAGAGATTTATACACTGAAGTTGCATCCGCTGGGTGTGCCGTCGTTCTCCATCTACCCTCCAGAGCCCCAGACTATCTATACCTGTTCTTACGATGGAAGCATCCGGGCGGTTGATTTCGAGGTTGGCAAATCAACCGAATTGTATTACACTGGCAATAGCGATGTGGGGCTGGAAGACGGCGAGGAGGCGTTATCGGAAATGGCCCATATCGATGCCCATATCAAATATTTCGCAACGCTTAACGGCCATGTGTGTCGCTTGGACACCAGGGTCAAATCTGCTCGTCCAGAGGTGTATCAGCTGCATGAAAAGAAAATTGGAGGGTTCTCGGTGGAACCGCTCAACAAGTACATGGCCACCACTGCGTCGTTGGACCGGACTATGAAACTATGGGATCTTCGGATGTTGAAGCCCATGACTGCTGACTCCGACACAACCTTACAACCGCTAGGGACATACACGTCGCGGTTAAGTGTCAGTTGCACTTATTGGAACCAGAGCAACGAAGTGGTGGCCAATGGGTACGACGATACGATCAATATCTTTGATATGGCCACCCCTCAGGAATCCCTGACTCCAGTTCGATCGATCAAGCACAACTGCCAAAGCGGCCGATGGGTTTCGATTCTGCGGGCCCGATGGCAAGCCGCGCCGGCAGATGGCCGAAACAAGTTTGTCATTGCCAATATGGCCCGGTCCATGGATGTCTACTCAGCCAGTGGGTCGCTGGTAGGCCGGTTTAGGGACGCCGAGGTAATGACTGCTGTTCCGGCCGCGTGTTCCTGGCACCCGACCCAGAACTGGCTGGTAGGTGGTTCTGCCAGCGGCAAGGTGTATCTGTACATGTAATGCCACTCGCAGCCAGACGCAGCCAAACACAGAGATAGATGATGTATACTAGTCAGATCTACCAGCCAAGCCAGATCTACCAGCCAAGCCAGATCTACAATACAGATCAGTGTTAATAAAAACTCATGGTGTTATCTCCGTTTTTTTTATTATTATAATTTCTGGTTTCTTTATTTTTCTATATCGTATCGAGGATCTCTATATCGGCTGTTGAGACTTCCACGTCGACAGGCAGATCCAAATCTTCCGTTAAAGCATGCTGCAGCTGCTGCTGTAAGTGCGCCGATAAGTAACCACGTTCGGTGTTGGTGTGGCCACATATTATGGACCAGGTGCCGGACTCTACAGCAGCCAATGCTTCGTGATGGCTCAGCTCGCCGGTAAAGTAACAGTCTACAGCACCAGCCTTTGATACCACCGAGGCGCCCGATCCAGCACATAAGGCAACCGTCGAAATGGGCTTGTCGACTACAGAGGCCTGGCGAACGACCTGGACATGGTTTAGCTGGAGATGGTGCTTGATTCGGGAGACGAGCGTGGAGAACAGCACCGGTTCTGAGAATTTCACGAGCCGTCCCATTCCCGGTGTGTCGTGCCCCGGTTGAGGTGCACAGGGAACAATAGGGCTAACCTCGATTTCAGTATCAGACTCGCATAATCCTGACACCAGCCAGTCATTCACCCCTCCCACCGCAGCGTCGACGGCCGTATGAGGAGAATAGACCGAGATGCCGTGCTGGATTAGTTTGATGATACTGTTCTGTTGGGTGTTGTCGGTGGACAGAGATTTCAACGGCCGGAAAATAACCGGATGATAGGCCAGCACCAAATTGGCCTGCTGGCGGACGGCCTCATCAGCAACCGCAGCAGTAAGATCGATGGCCAGCAGAACTTTCAAGCGCTCAGCCAGCGCCGATGTTTTTACTAGCGGCGCATCTACTAATAACCCGACGTTGTCCCAGGAAGAATCTGCCAACGCCAAAGGATAGAGACGATCCAAGGTGCGAAGCGCCCGCGCTACGAGCGGAGAAGGCATTATCGTGAGGCCAAGTAGCGCAGACGGTGTTGCTGAGCCAGCAAACTGAATACAACACAAGAGCCTAGAAACCCAAGCAGATTAAAAAAGGCAAACCGTGAATACCGGCGTTCTTCGTCGTCTGAGCGGAATACAGTGAAGATTCGGCGCAGGTTAGGCAGCTCCATGTTTTTTTAGGATATGTCGAAAAGAGAGTAG